>JACEGR010001395.1:0-170814 GCA_014170235.1 Listronotus bonariensis | reverse complement strand
ATTATGAATTTCGTAAAAAGTATAATCAGGATCACGGACAAAAAATAAATGTTTTGGAAAGATTGGGTACCACAATTTAGAAGGCATATTCAGGAACTTACTTTCCAAAAACCTAAAGCAAAAAGATTTTTAATTTGATAAAATTTAAGTATGTAATACTACGCTTTAAATTACATGTGAATAAATCACAGTTTTACCTTCACTACACTGAAAGTATGAATAAAAATGAACATAGATAAGTAGGAAAATCTCTTTTATTTAAACAAGGAGATATACATACTTAAGACAATAGACTTAGGTAGACAAAAATGCTTTTTATTTATTTGAGGACATGAAAAGTGCTTTTAATTTGTCATAATTAATCTGCACCACTTTCCTCTATCATTGTTAATCCGGGATCGGTGCGGCTTTGGTGCAGTTAATTGTGATCAAACCTTTAACCACAAGTAAGTTTATTTACAGGGATAAATTTGTACAACAAATTTTAGATGCTAAACTTTTGTTAGGCTAAGAACAGAAACGAAATGTCTTAATTACTGAGTCAAGGATTTTAATGATTTTCTGTGTTAGACGGGCTCAGAGTAAAAAATTAAGGCAAAAGGATTTGATTGGATAGAAATTTGTACACTAATACAGAGAGTTTTAGTAAAAATGTTGCTATACTTTTTTAGGCATTTTAAATATAGGTTTAAAGCGTTTATGTTTTCCCTGCTTTTACATCTAGAAAACAGTTGGTAAATTTTACACAAAATGATTGATAGGTGCAGGTTTTTATTTACAGTTTTCTTTTTTATACAGGGTCAGTCAAAAGATGTTTGTCTAATAGGTCCAAAATTCCAAAATATACGAGAAAAATGTTGTATGGTTTAATCTCAAAAACTTTTGTGAAAAGTAAGCAATGTTTCTTTAGTGAAATATGTTTGTAGCACACCCTGTATATTAAAAGCATAATATTTAACAGAATCCTAGTTATGGGAAGACTGCACCAAATAATAAAGATATTTATAACTTGTTAAAAGGTCACTTTGCTTTCTGTCATTTTTTCGTTTTGACCGACCTTTTAAAAAGCCTTGATATAGAAATGCCTATCTTTTAGCTAGCCTAACAGTTATTTACAGTTATGCAAAATACTTCTTAAAAAAATTGTTTAAAACAATAATTATTTTTTACAATTTCTACATTATATTATGTCCTAATTGATAATGCATCTATTTTGAACTACTTGTTATCATAAACAATAATAAGTATTAAAATTTAGGAAAATTAACCATGAAAAATATTTATGGAACAATTGCATACTTCTGATATTTAATGATTAATAATAAAAATAATAAATTTAATATGGGTTTTTAATATTTACTTTATAATATTCTTTAATCTCTTCTTTTACAACACGCGAAGTAAAGATAAGAATACATTTTTGTTTAGGCAACATTTTTCAGCTCTACAATTATTTTGTGTGTGTGTGTGTGTAGTTGGGTTTTATGGCATTGGTATGAAACCAATTATCCAGCCTTTCTAAAATTATTTTTTAAATACCTATATTTAATACCATGTGAAAAACAATAATATTTGCTGGCATTTATAGATTACCTATATACAGGATGTCCCAACTCTATTTATACACGAAATAACTTCTCCCCTGTACAAGATACAAAAATAAAACATCTTTATCCGAATACATTTTTTTATTGGCATTACTAGTTTATATGCAGGGTATTTAAAAAAAATCATTGTCAAGAAGGTTCTTTTTAATGGAACACCCTATATATTTTTAAAAATTTTGACTCTGTAATGAATTCTAAATCAAAATGTATAACACACTATACGTCAATTATTGCTGGTTATTAGAATATCAGCAGTATGCTGATATGCTCATTAACAATTAAAAGGAAAGGAAAAAATAGTGTTTTATTTCCAATTATTTTAAAATAAATCTGTCACTGTCAGAATGACAGAGAATATAATAACATCTATACTGAGAAAACGCGTAGCAAAAAATTTTGCTAACATTTTTTGGCTGGAATAATCAAATTTCTATTGTCACAACTGAAAAATCGTTAAGAGAAAGATTGTTAAACTAAACTAAAATAAACATGGTAGTTGACAAATAAATGTTTTCAGAAAAAAATTTATAACATTAATTTGCTTATAATAATACTTTTGAGTTGTTACACTCTTTTAGCAGCAGTGCGATATATCGTGGCAACTAATTGACCTATTAACAGTCTGATACACGTGGTGCCAGTTATAAACGTTCATGTGTAATTTTGCCAATGCGTGTGTAACCTCTAGCCGCTAAGTAAATTATTCAAATTACAAAAACTCAGTTGAACGCATGGAGCTGGCACGACGTATACCTTATTTGTAGTAAAATTTTTATTTACAATTCTTGAAGATCTTCAATTTGCTTAAAGGCAAAAAATGTTCTTAACTTTAATTATAATCATTAAAAAACTGCGTATTATTTTTAATCGTTTTTTTATTGTTACTTATTTGCAAAAAAAAATCGTTTTATATTAATCTTTCTTTATGACCAATACTTACAAAGATTCACATGAAACAAAGCGTCATTTTGATACACGTGGTGCCACTTAAAAACATTCATGGGTAATTTTTGCCAAGTCTAATGCAACTACTAAACGAGATCGATGCGTCAACCTTTCAGAAAGTATTCAAATCACAAAAACTCAGTTGAACGCATCGAGCTGGCACGACGTGTATATCTTATTTGTAGTAAAAATTTTATTTACAATTCTCGAAGATGTCCAATTTGCTTATAGGCAAAAAAATGTCTGTAACTTTAATTAAAATAAATAAAAACTGAGTATTATTTTTAATCGTTTCTTTTTATTGTTACTTTTTGCAAAAAAATGTTTTCATTTTAATCTTTTTTATTACCAATACTTCCAAGGGATTTAGCAACTAAAGTAGAAAAAAAAGCGTTTTTTTTTATTTTGTTTATTCAACACATGTTCCGGACCTTTGCGAAAGAAAACGTATATAGAATTTTGTAATGTACGTCTTTCTAAAGGGTTTTCAGCAAAAACAGATGCTACTTCCATACCGGTTTTTTTAGAGGTAAACAGTGGGCTACTTACATAATTTATTTTGTTACAGGCCCTGTGTAAAACGAATCTATTTGACATTAAAAGGTAATATCATTCTATATGATATTTTTATCACATAAAATTTAATGCATCAAAAAAATGGTATAAAATAATGTTAAAAATATTTAAATCCTTTTTTTATTTCAACGTAATAGAATATTACTTTATTACGAGAAAAAAGTGGCACATTTTATGGCGAGGTTATAGAGTTAACATCTTCTACAGCTGAGCCATAAAGAATTATTGAGTAATTATTTTTTCCGAATATGCTATGTCTTCAACAAACGTTTAAATTCTAAGTAAGGTTTAGTGGTTTTATTGATATTTAAGAGTTGCAATACTTTTTATTAACCCAGAATGTATTAGCATTAAAGCCCCTCAGACGCATGCTTATCGAAATGTTTTGCTTTCGCAGTCTTAAGTCATAATGCAAGACGGAGTGTGTAAGGTTGCTTGCAAGTAAAGCGATGTGTGTGGTTGAGTAGTAGTTTTGAATTCAGTCTTGTGCAACAGTTTTGTTTCTGAATTAATTGATTTGTTCGAAAAAAACGAATGTTAGTGGAAAATTAAAAGCAAGGAATTTCTTGACAAACATAAAAGAAATGCTCAATTCAACTGCAACTGAAAATTTTTTTGGTAAATTTCAAATCCTTATTACTCTTAAATAAAATGCAATAGCAAAATGCGGCTTTCACCGTTTTGTAGGATAACTTTTTGGAAAAAAATGGCCATTTCACTTTGTGTAAATTTTCTCTTGTTTTTATTCTACAGGGTGTAATAGAAAAGTCCGGTTTTTACAAAAACTTTGTCAAGAGCGACATTCTACAAAAAAATAGTTTTTAATTTTTAATTATATAGTGTTATTCAGTAGACCATTTTGAAAAAACAAGTTTGTCAGATTTTTGATATCTGCTCCATTTTTCATGTTATAATTTTTTTCAAAAAATTGATTTTTTTCATATTGTACTCCCTGTATTTAACAGTTCATCACAGCGATTAATTTTTTTAGATAATTTTAAATGTACATAAGTACCCTTTTAAAACTGTATTAGAATTTTATTTCTAAAAAAATTATTAACGCGTCAGTAGCGTCGCAAATGTAACTAAATTGTATTTTGGTAAAATTTCAATTCCCAAAGTTTCAGTGAGCACCACATATTCTGTATTTAAGATTTTAATTGTTTCTCTACAATTTTTAGAAACTACGGACATTTATCTCGGGACGGTTTTTTACTTTTTTAAAAAAGTCATCAGTGGCGTAGATATAATTTTTCTTCTGAATGCTCTTTTTACTTGCCAGAGGATTATTGCATGGAAGTAATAATTTGTAATTCGGGTTATTTTAGGGCATTTATCGATTAGCTTAGAACAAACGTTAACATTTTTTTTAAATCTTGGTAATTTTAGAAAAAAATATACAGGGTGTTTCAAAAAATTAAAGCTTCCACATTTGTATTTTTTTTTAATAAAAAGCAGGGTGTGAATCCTTAGATGATTTTACGAAGAAAGTTCAAATAAACTTATGTTCTGAGTGTCCTAACTTTTGAGATACAGGGTGTAAAACTTTAAAAAATATATACCTTTTTTTATAATAACTGTGATACCACTCTACAAATTTTAATAAAATTTGGTACATAGCCACTATCATAAAGTAACATACCTACGGATAAGAGAAACCATGGCATGCTAAAATTTTCGTACCGCTTTTGCGGCAGGCTGGCGGCAGGCTTCTCATTGTTGCCAGTTTACACTTTAAATGCGTCGGTCGAAGCCTCGCCTCGTGTAACATCAGAGGTGGGGAGACACGTAAGCTTACTGAAATGACTAACTGGCGGTATTTCAACGAGAAACGAATAAAATTATATTGGGAGTTTTCGCATGACCTGTCCTTAAATCGGCTATTCCATGATAACTCTTATAATTTCCTTACTCTATGCCACTATACATTGGGAGGCATTTTTTAAAGTAAAATATTTTTATCTTTTTTCAGTGGCGTTCGAGCGGGATTTAAATTAAATATTTTTTAAAGAAAATCATTGTACGCCACTGCTTTTTTGAAACAAAAATTATTCCATTTACTTTTAAGCAAATTTGATATCATGTTATTCTTTTGCCCGACGAATAGTTTTTACTTAATAAAATATGAAGCATTTCTCGGCATGTTCATATATATTGTCAAAATTAATAAAAATGCCTTATTAGTGTTTTGGTAAAAGTGGCAAGGTTTATTTTTTAAAAACGCAAGTACCTGCATTTTAAATCTCTAATCTAATCTCTCCAAATCTCTCTTATCCAACTTTTAAAATTCTGTTATAAGAACTTCCTGCCAACATCTTTGGTATATTCAAAAAAAATACAAATGTGGAAGCTTTAATTTTTTGAAACACCCTGTATATTTTTTTCTAAAATTACTAAGATTTAAAAAAATGTTAACGTTTGTTCTAAGCTAATCGATAAATGCCCTAAAATAACCCGAATTACAAATTATTACTTCCATGCAATAATCCTCTGGCAAGTAAAAAGAGCATTCAGAAGAAAAATTATGTCTACACCACTGATGACTTTTTAAAAAAAGTAAAAACCGTCCCGAGATAAATGTCCGTAGTTTCTAAAAATTGTAGAGAAACAATTAAAATCTTAATTACAGAATATGTGGTGCTCACAGAAACTTTGGGAATTGAAATTTTACCAAAATACAATTTAGTTACATTTTCGACGCTACTGACGCGTTAATAATTTTTTAGAAATAAAATTCTAATACAGTTTTAAAAGGGTACTTATGTACATTTAAAATTATCTAAAAAAATAATCGCTGTGATGAACTGTTAAATACAGGGAGTACAATATGAAAAAAAATCAATTTTTGAAAAAAATTATTACATGAAAAATGGAGCAGATATCAAAAATCTGACAAACTTGTTTTTTCAAAATGGTCTACTGAATAACACTATATAATTAAAAATTAAAAACTATTTTTTTTGTAGAATGTCGCTCTTGACAAAGTTTTTGTAAAAAACCGGACTTTTCCATTACACTCTGTAGAATAAAAACAAGTGAAAATTTACACAAAGTGAAATGGCCATTTTTTCAAAAAGTTATTCTACAAAACGGTAAAAGCCGCATTTGCTATTGCATTTTATTTAAGATTAATAACGATTTGAAATTTACCAAAAAATTTCCAGTTGCACAAAAATTTTTAACGACTTGATTATCTTACTAACCATTTGTCCTCCCCTAAAAGTTTTCGGCTTCATTGGCCACCCCAAAACAAAAATGCTGACGTGTATAGAAAAAAACTTTGTGTTATTCTTTATATGTGTGATTAGTGTGATTAATAAAATGGTCCTTAGAAGTACAGTAAAACCTACATAGTGTAGTTATTTTGGGAAATGTCTAAAATTCAGTCAAATATTGTTACGTGTTACGCAGTTTGCTGATACATTGTACAAATAAGATATAAATTAAAGAATTTCACGCTAACATAAATGCATTACCAATTTAAAAGACACTGTATATTTGTTGCTACGGCTTAATTATCTCTTTTAAAAATAAATAATAAAAGATACAAACTTATTATTTTTAGTATTTTACACTATAATTTAAGAAATACAGCTACAAAGATATGGGATAAAATATTAAATTATTTCTTTACAAGTATACCTACTTGATATAAAATAAATTAAATTTAAAATAATCAAGTCCGCATCTACAAATAAAGTTACAATTTACTCTCCTCCTCTAAAATATCATCCTCACGGGGCCTAACGCTTAGTCTCGGCTCCCGTGAGGATCCCCTCCCTAGATCCACGTCCTTCTCTGGGATCCCCCGGTACCTGATGAGTTGCTGCCTGTGATGTTACCGTTGTTCCCATTTATTCCCGAATTAGCCCTTTGTCAGGAGAATTGACGCATCTCACACCGTCGGGCCAAAACGTCATCGGGCACTTGACTGTAGCACGTGTTAGTTGAAGAAGAAGGAGAGGGGCGGCCGCCCATGGTAGTGTAGGGATTGAAGGACATTCGCATAGTTCCTGAAATTGATAAATATATATATATATATATATATATATATATATATATATATATATATATATATATATATATATATATATATATATATATATAGGGTATGATTCCTTAGCTTATTTAAGGAAGTAAAGTTTATATAAACATGTGTCCTAAACCTCTTTTAATTTTTAAGCTACAGGGTGTTAAATTTAAAAAAATCGTTTTCTTATCATAACTTTTAACTGTTGTAGATTTTTACGAAATTTGGCTCAAACCTACTAAGCACCAAAAGGATTTTTCTAACTTAGATTTATGCCCGATACCTTTCAGATACTTTTTTCAAAACAAATTGGTAAATGTAGGTTTAGTAGTTTTATAGATATTTAAGAATTGTAGTACTTTTTATTAACCCAGTATGTATTTGCATTAAAGCCCCCTCAGACACGCATGCTTATCGAACGTTTTGCTTGCGCAGTCTTAAGTCGTAATGCAAGACGGAGTGTGTAAGGTATCAAGTTGTACGTTTAGTCGATCGCGTAGCGTCAATTGCTTGGCTTGAACCGAATCAGCCGCCGCGCCGGTTGATTTATTGCTCGTGTTTCAACTTGCTTACAATTAAAACTATGTGTGTAGTCGAGTGGTAGTTTTGCATTGATTTGTATCAAAACTGTTGTAGATTTTTACGAAATTTGGCTCAAACCTACTAAGCACCAAAAGGATTTTTCTAACATAGAGAATTTCAACCAGTTGCGTCCGTACGGGATGAATACTGAAAATTGTTTAAAAAAATAATACGCCATTAATTTTTCCAATAATAAAAACCATTTTTTAATTTTTCATTTATTTTGTAACAAAATTTAACCTCTTGACTTTTTTGTACTACGCACCGTTTTCTCATAAAAAATAAAAATAGGGCACCTATCTACTAGTTTAAAATAATTTTGTCAAAAATGCATCAAAATGTTTATTTTTTTGCGTCAAATTTGTTGTAAAATAAATAAAATTTTTAGAAAAATAATTAAAAAAAAGGTAATGGCGTATCATATGTTTTTTGAAGAATTTCCAGTATACATCCCGTACAGACGCCACTGGTGAAAATATTTAAAACACTCCCTGTTGGTACTTAGGATGTTTAACGTAAATTTATTTAAAATATTTTAGAGGTTAAAAAAATATATATAAAAAAAATAAAAAAAAAATATATATTTTTTTAAAACTTTGACACCCTGTGGGTTAAAAGTTTGGATGTTTAAGACATATGTTCATATGAACTTTTCTTTCTAAAATAAGCTAAGGAATCATATTCTGTGTTTTTAGCCATCAGTTAATTTTCACCTTGTATACACTTGAAATTACGAATATGGCCACCTAGATACAGCATTAAAAATGATTTAAAAAAATAAAGAATGCGTGTCACATTCTGAGTTAAAATGGTCTCAGAAGTCAAAAAAATTTTAAAATATGTTTCAAAGTCTAAATTACCATTTAAAAAACTTAAAATCGGAGCCACTTACTTTTAAAACATATCGTATAAAAAAATTAATTTAGGGCACCTAATATGTAAAAATTTGTATGTTTGACTAAAGCATGATTATTTAATGGGACATGCAATCTTTTATGAATGATTTAGAAATTACCAGCTCTACCACACCAAAAATAATTGTCATAGAACTAAAGATAAAAAAATAAACACAGTGAAGAAAATTATTTCGCAAAAACTTGAATACTTATTGCATGCCACATTAAAAATCTTATACATACAAATTTGACTATCTGAGAGCCGGTGATTGAATCGCTGTGTCCATTTATTATTCGAGACATTGCCATTTTTCTGATTAAAACCTAAAAATGTTTTAAAAATATTTTAGTTAAAATATAAGAAAATATTCAGATCTTCAAATAAATGTGAATCATAATTTTCTAAGTTGTAAAAAAATAAATGTGTGTTATTCTTTCCTAAGTTGTATAAAAATATGTTTATTTATTGGAGATAATTAATTAAAGGGCTTATTGTTAAAACACGATAAGCCTCAACCACAAAATACTAAATTATTAAATTTAAAGGTTTAAAGAAAAATGTGTTAAATCAACTATTTTCAAAAATAAACCTAAATAACTCAATAACAGATTTTTGTGACTATGCTTATCGTGTGTTTACAATAGGCCCTTCAATTACGAGTATATATAAAAAAAAGTACCATTTCGAATTATTCTATTATGATCAGGAGACCCCGAGTACGATCTTCTTTTACTAGTAAGGACTTCTCTTCTGGTTAAAGCTCTGGACTAACGTGAACGAACGGCAAGCATGAGAAGAATTGCTTAAATCCTCTTCTAAATCTAAAAAGAAAAATAGGGCGGTAAAATATAAAACGTATCTGTAAGAAAGAGACTGTAAATAGTATCTATTAAAGTTGACAATATGTTACCTCTATAACTCAAACCTTCACAACTCGAAATTTTCTTTCAGTCGAAGTTTATTGCTAGGGTGTTTCGTAACTATGGGATCAAACTTCATAGGTGTGATTCCTTATGGTTTCTATGAAAAAGTTTCTATAAACATATGTCCGGAGTTGCTTCCACTGAGATACAGGGCGTTAAAATTTAAGAAAAAGTCAGTTTTTTCTAAATATTTTTTAATATGCTTAAGCCGATTTAGATAAAATTTGGTACATTTATTTAAAGTAATAAGGCGCTTATTTAGCCCTAACCATATGTTATTATTGGGTCCAGTGGCATCTCAGTGGGCACCGCAACTTATATTATTAAGAAATAAAAGTACGCCACTGACTTTTGACGTTTTTATATTTTTTTATAATTAAGCAAATAATAATACAACTTTTTAATCTCTTGTATTTTTTGTATCTACCTTCGTTTTCGAGAAAAAATATTAAAGCTACTTTAATTTCTTTAAAAGTACCCATAGACAACATGATATAAAAAGCAAAAATTAAAATAAAACAATTATTTGCCTTAAAATAAATTAGCAGTCGTGTATTTTATCGAAAATTGTCATTTTCCTTATTTACTAAGATCAATATTCTTTATTTTTTGATTTTAGATTTTATTTTATGCTGTTTAGGGCTACTTTTTAGCATGACTTAAAGTGGCTTTAATTTTTTTTCTCGAAAACAAAGCAAGATATGAAGAAACCTGAGAACTAAAGTTAGTTTATTTGCTAATTTAAAGATATAAAACACGATCAAAAAGGGCGGTGGCATGGCAATAATACGGGCCACGGTGCCAATAGTACACTGAACCCAAAAAATATCGTATGGACAGAGGCTATAAATTCTTGTTCCTTTAAATAAATGACGCCTCCGAATTATATGTTGGGGACTTTCATAAAAAAATGCATCAGAAGGCCACACCTTAAGTTGTCCCACGGGATACACCACAATATACCACGCGTACTTTCATCTACGAAGACTAAAGCACTGCTGGTGTCAACAGTTTCTTTTCTGCGTATTCTGTTACAGCCATCAATCAGAAGGTAAGGCTGAAGTACATCCATGCGAAGGTAAGATAGTTGTGTTAACTGTGACTGTTTAGAGGTGATATCATGTTCTGTTGATTATTCTAAGCTAAGAAAAGCAATTTATCTCTGGGAAGAACCAGGCGACAGTTAATTGCGCCCCTGAAGTGTATATTGAAGCGACAGCGATACCATAGCCAGGCAGGAGGTTTTATTTAAATAACGTAACGCTTTTTAAATAAATTGATGTTTGCTGGTTATGTATGAGTAGCAACTAAGAATCGCTCAGATAGCCATATCCCTGTCTAACTTCTTACATTAAATATTTTGACTACCCTTACCACAAACTGTAAAACAATTTAAGAGACAAAAATATTTTTCTTTTAAAATTAATGAACTACAGAATTCTGAAGCATCTTCGTCTGCTTGACAACACAGCAGAACAACATTGTTTACTCAAAAATAATTATTTTGAATACGAGTAAAAAACTATATTACTAAACAATTTTTATAAAACTTTATTATAGTCTTTAAATATTTTAAATAAAGATACTATTTTATTAAAATAAAATATTGGCAAATGATCAAAATAATTTGAAAATTACATATCTGTATCAGAATTTTAATATAACTTATTTTAAGTGACATTAGATGACACTGATAGTTTTTAAGCGTATTTTTACAAATATAAATTATAAGACATTTAAACTCACCTTTTCAGTCTATTGACGTTCATATTTGCATCGTTGTCATCACTCAGGCAGACAAATCAAAGATTGCCACAGCTGAGCAGTAAACATCATTTTCACAATGAATACTTTCATAAAAACGGTAAAAAAATTCTCTAACCCAGTACCTGGCGGTTGCGGGTTACACACGACGATTTGCCTACCGCAAAGACCTTGGATTCTTTAAATGAGTTTTAACTTTAAAGTAATAAAATCAAAATTGGGTATCAAACTTTACTATTTATGAAAGCATAAAGTATGCTTGATTCAGCCCGTGTCATATTTTTTAAAGCTGTTGTTCAGAAGTTGCTCCAACGAAAACTCCATTATTAAAGAAATTGTAGGAAATAAAGAAAAACTGATTAAAACGCAACAAAAAGGATTTTTTTGCTACTTTCACCCCCTAAACTGCAACCCTCCAGCAGGGGTAAGATTTACGCCCAAAATCTTAAAAGAAAAAAGGGGTCAAGTGGTACCTTCTTTTAAAGGTCTCTTAAATTTGATTTCACTCTTATTACTTCCGTTGATATGACAGCTTGTCAAAATTTTTATTATTATTTTTTGAAGTATAACATTAAATTTCCTGTAAGAGCAAGCTACTTTAAACTAGAAGGATATAATAAGGATTAAATGATCTTCAAAATAATATATTAGTCGTAGGTGTGACTCACCCCTAAAGTTTAAGGGTAAATCACACCTCCGCTAGAAAGATTAATTGATATCTCATTTTAAAGATCGTTTACCTCTAATCGTATCTTCTGAGTTTACAGTGGCCTGCTCGGGAATTTATAAAACCTGTACCAGTTCAGTCAGGACCGTGACTGAATTTGAGTAGTCTTTGTTTGCAGAAAAACAGTTACAAAGTCTACCCCATTTCGGTTCAAAAATTGACCATATTAGTATAGCATTTGTAACTATATTATTGCGGCATTTTCTTTTACAAAGGCTATCCTGTTTCAGACTTCGCAACTATTTTTAAGGGAAATGAGCAAGTAATGTCTTTTACAGTTTTTATTGCTTTAAGCCGTGAGTTTTAGGGTTACTTTATTGTATTGTTTTAATGTATGTTTTCCAAAAATGTTTAAAAAGTAATAAGTAATATTGTGGGAAGTGACTTTACTTTTCTCAATTTGAAGAGAAGAATCGAGAGATATTTACAACTAAATGTCAGTGCAAATTAACTAAGGGAAAAACTAATTAAAAAAATGTAAAAAAATTATTAAAGGCTCTTCTTGGAGTACTGACACTAATTGAAAAGTAAAAAGTGTTTATTAAATGTGTTTGTTATAAATTTCGCAAACTATATGTTTGTCAGATAGACAAAAAAAATAGTTGTCCACTTAAAAACAAGGATCTACTAGAAACTAGAACTGTTTAGCCAGTATAGATATTAAATTCGGCAAAATTTCTAAAGTTACTTTAAGACGATCCAATGGTTATTAAACCGAAATGGAAAAGACTTTGTAACTGTTTTGCAAGCATTTAACTTACAAACACCCTACAAACACTACACCAATATGGTCAAGTTTTAAACCGAACTGGTAAAGACTTTGTAACTGTTTTTGCAAACAAAGAATACTCGAGTTCAGTCACGGGCCTGACTGAACTGGTATAGGTTTTGTAAATTCGCGGCCTGCTCTTATAGGCAATTAAATATTATCGATTAAAAAAATAAAAATATGAACGGAAATAATAGCAGATACTTCAAACTTGGCAGTTGTAATCGGAGTCAAAAATATATATTCAAAATAAGGTATCACTTGACCCCTCTTTTAATTAAAGATTTTGTGGGTGAGTCTCACCCCTGCTAGACGGTTGCAATTCAGGATGAGAAATTGGCAATTTTTTTTCCCTAAAATCAAAAATTGACGGGTTCAAGGGTTTTTCTTTAAATGAACTTGAGTGTCCAAAGAAGCTCTGTTTCGTTTTCAAAAGGCCACATGTATCTATACTAATATTATAGGTAAAGTTTGTCATTCTGATTGTTTGTTTGTTTGAAAGGGGTAATCTTTGGAAATACTGAACCGATCATGAAAATTATTTTACAATCAGAAAGCTACACTATTCAGGAGTGTTATAGGTTATATTTGATTATGATTAAACAAAAGTTCAGTAAAAAATATAGTTAACTCTTAACGAAGTGGGCGGGTAGTTTAATATAAAATAGTTTTTATACGTGAAACAAATGCATGAAGGTCGTTTCCTATTCGGATGTTAGACTACAATAACTACATGTTGGGAGTGCTTAGACAACCTGGACGTAATAGGGAAATGATAGGTTTAACATCTAAAAATCCAGCACTCACGGTATTCTAGTACCTAGCCATCAAGAAAGATTTAAAAAAATATTAAACACTAGCCGACCAGTGCCCACCTTGTTGGGCGTTAATTACATTTTTCTCTAATTTTTTGTTAATCATACTAAAATATATGGCCAGTAGGAATCACGAATACTGTATGTAGCTTTCTGATTGTGAAAGAATTTTCATATTCGGTTCAGTATTTCCGAAGATTAGCCCTTACAAACAAAGTTACAAACTTTACGTCTTTATAATATTGGTATAGATTTAATGCTACAATCCAATAATTATTTGGTTTTTCATAAAAATTTTTGTTTAAATATTTTTATAAAAATATTATAGTTAACATGTGGCTAAAAAACATGTAAAAATTAGCAAATTTTTTTATATGTCGTACAATTAAGCCAGATATTTTGGGTAAGCTATTTTTAATTGGCAATTTTAAATCTACTGTTTTTATTCATTTATCCTACGCATTTATTTTTAAAATACTACAAAAGAATATTCTAATTGAACCAATCAAGCGAAAAAATCCACAAAATGTACAAATTTAATTTAGAAAGCCCACACTGTTCACTTCATGTCACACAAAGAGTTTTGCGTTTTTATATGTTAAAGGCAGAACGGATAAACGAATTTTTATTCTCTGGTTAAAATTAGGGTTTTTAAATTTTATAGTGCCTGGGCCAGTAATTAAATGTACTTTATGATAAGAACACTTTTAAGGAAGATTTCTTTTGACAAATCGACCACGAATAATCATACCGCCATATTAAAGCTGCGCTTTAATCCAGCCTGTCAATGTCAAATGTTTCGGGTGTCGGACTGGTCGAACATGCACTTTTTTTTGTTGGACAAGTTTCATATATGGCGGTCCGAATATTCGTGGTAAACTGGTGAAAAGGAACTCCCCTAAAAAGTTTTTAAATGGTTCTTATCATAAAGACCATTTTTTTACTGGCCCAGGCACTAAAAACTTAAAAACCTAAATTTAATACTAATCTATGTCAAGAGTATTGGGTCAAAAGTATTCTCGAATTTAATGCCTCTAAAAACAATCATGTTTGTTGTCGTAAAAAAGTCATCAAATACTTATCCTTATTTAAAAGCAACCAAGTGCTGCAGAGTAAAGACACATTTAATATTCTTTGAGTCACATTGGAAAAGCATAACCTTAACTGGTACATACACACACAGTGATTGTTTTAAGTTAGGACCCCCTCCTTACCTATAAATTATTTAATATTTTTTAATAAAAATCTAAGGATAACATAAACCAAATTTTGGGCAAAAATAAGAGAAATAAGTGTCAAACTGAGCTTTATTATAATTTACTCAATAAAAAATGAGGGCTCTTTAATATTTACTCAAATACTGTATAAATTTTGTTGGCCATATTATCAAAACAAATAAAATGAGATATACTGAATCTTATATTTTTTAAAAATATATTTTTAATGGTAATATTGGTAATAATATACTGAGTAGGAAAAAAGTATAAATTTTTTTGAATGACGAACCCTGTATAATATATTACCATTAAAAAGATTTTTAAAGGGCCTTTAAGAAAATTGCACGTTAAGTATTTATTTAACTTTATTAGTTTCTGAAATATGGCCATCCAAATCAGGTATTTAAGTTATATTAAAAATACTAACCATTCTACAGTAGGTAAAGACAGTGATGTAGCTAGAGGTGTTGGGTCCTGGGGCGGCAGGTCAAGTGGGGGCCTTTTTTGTATCGAAAAAAGTTATAAAGCAAAAAAAAGGTCCTCACCTCTAATGGGGGCCCTTTTTCACTATCAGCCCCATTTTTTTCTCTTTACTTTTCCTTCTACAGTAACAAAAACTATACCACAAAAACTATACCTTTTTGGGGGCCTCCTCGAACTAGTTTTCAAAAACCGGTTTTCAAATAACGGTAAACCTAAAACCGGCTTTTTGGATAATCGGTTTTTGGTTAATCGCGGTTTTGGCTAAAACCGAAAAGAGGTTTCTGTGTTAAACGGTTTTCGAATAATAATTAATTGGTAATTAATTGATTGCCATTTTAATCCAAAGAAAGAAATGGCCATTTGGTAAAATTGGATCTACATGGGTTAAAAACTTAATATTCATAATTTTTACTATACCTAAATACTTACTAAGTTTAAAATAAACCGGCTGTAAATAATAAAAAAAAACTTCATTAATTAGTAAGCAAATATGTTTATTTTGAAGTAAGGAAGGAAAATGACCTGGATGTATATTAATAGAAGAAGCTAACTAAAATACAGTTGAGGAGTTTCTTTTGAAAAAGGAATATATTTAATTTTTATTTATGTTTTTCTTTTGGGATCACTTTATTTATTTTAAAAGGGACAAATTCTTCACCCTAAACTGAATTATTAGTTTCATTAGTCTTTCTTATATCGATTTGTATCCAAATAAGGGTAAGAATTTGTCCGTTTCAATATGAATAATAATATTAAACAAGAAATTTTAAACAAAAATAAAAATTTAATATATCCCATTTTGAAAAGACACTTCTCAGTCAAAATTGTTTAATTGCAGTTTAAAAATATATACCTATAATATTTAAAAACAAACAATAATATATCAGGAATTTTTGCGATTAAAATCGGCAACCTCGATAGGTGTTGACAGATTCGGTTTTTCGATTTTAAACACCGTTTTTCGGTTTTAAAAACCTTTTTTGTTTTTAGGTATTAAAAACCAATTTTAAAAACCGGTTTTGGATAATTCGGTTAACCGGTTTTAACCGAAACCGGTTTTGCTTTTTTCGGTTTTTGCCAACCTAGGCCTGACTTCAGACAAACACTGTGTTTGCAGCCACGTAAGCTTAAAAAGCTCTGATTTTGCCAGAAAGTATGTCTCTTCTTTTAATTTGTACACTTTGGATGTATCGTAATTCCTACCCACTTCGGAATATTGTTCTCATATTTTAGAAATGGCGTCCCTGTCAGCATTGTTAATTCCCTTCAAAAAGAGCTGTTGATCCCATTAATAATTGTGGCTTACAAAAGGGCCTCATTCTCTTGACCATCGGCGAGCTCTAGGGTGATATATCATATCGCTTTTTTATAGGTACCTTTGGCTTCTGCTTTGAGGAATTGTGCAGTATAATGCCTTCATTTGCAGCTTACAGCAGTGAAACTTGTAGTGCATACATGCATCCCTATACTGTTCAAATGGACAGACCAAGAAGTTTTGACTTTGTTGGTTCTTTTAACCCTAGAGTTTCGAGAATGTAAAACATGCTACCAGCGGAGTTAACCCTCCCCCTCTCTTTTTCTCTCACTCTCTCTCTCTTTCTCACCTTGCTAAAGAAACCCACGGTACGTTAGTACTAAGGCCTTTAGCTTTTGTGGATTGTTTAAACAAAAAATAAAAAATTTTAATTAAAAAAATAATAAAAATGGCAACAGATTCTAATAACGTTTAAGCATAGGCCAAGTCATGCAGTCTTATGGAAAATTAATGGCCTGTGTTCATGCTGTAACCTGTAGATTCTTTAAACAAATTTGATTTTAATACAGTCTACGAACGTGAAATTGTCATTTAATATACTGTGATTTTGGGTAATCTGTTTTAATATTTTGGTTGCTTTTTGCTGAGAATACTCAGTTCGAGCACGTAATTTGAAATATATGTAAGTAATAGGGGTTTATAGGGATAAGAGCTAAAAGTTATTAAAACATTTGTAAGTTCTATGCAAACATAACGCTTTGAAGCTCCTTAAATTTGTAGTGTCTACGTAGCGTTTGAAAAGTTAGGGTAACAAATATTTTATCTGAATCTTATAGTACGGGGTTACCCAAGTCTATTTATACACGAAATAACTTCGCCCCTGTACAAGATACAATAATAAACTTAAAATAAAAAAGTTTATTTAAATACACTTTCTTTATTGACAGTACTAGTTAATGTACAAGGTGTCTCAAAAACCTAATTTTCATTTTCAAGTAGCTTTTTCTTTAATGGAATACCCAGTTTACCAAATTTTAAGTCTGTAATAAATTCTACATCAAAAATGTATAACACACTATTCGTCAATTATTGCTTGTTCTGGAAATATCAGCAGTATGCTGGTTTACTCAATACCATGTAATTTTTATATTATCTTTCATTGTAAAAATTTATAGTAGTATGTCCCCATTTTAGTAGATTTTCATCCCATATTTACTAAATTGCACTAAAAAACAGCAATACGTCAATTTTAACTCGTTTTTAGGTTAAGAAGTTAGCTTTAAGAAAAGAATAAAAAGTGATGACGAGCTTTTTTTTGCTCTTCAAAATTTGATCCTCCTCAATTTTTTTCCCCTATGGCGGGCAAAATTTGCACTTTTTCTCGAGCCGACCCTGTGCCCCCTTCCCTCCACGAAAAATTTATATGACCGTCCCTGTATTCGACATAATTATCATGCAATAAATGTCAGTTGTAAACCTACCATTATTTCAAAGATGCGCAGTTACGCACAACCACAATTAGTTTCCACTGAAAAATATGTGTGGCGTAAGCTTATTTAACAAGTGTTTTGCTTTTTTCCTTCCGGTTTTCAGACGGCAAACAAAAAAATGGGGTTTGAGTAAGCGTGGCGCTTTTTATTAAGCAATGGCGCTACGTATTGTGCGTGCGAAATTTTTTATGGCTCATAATCCACACATGGCCCATATTCGACCTTCTCCTATACCGTCAGTGCCGAGTTTGTTAATGATCCTTCGCTCTGTTCCGTCAACATTTTAAAAATACTTTCAAAAATATGTAACAGTTTTTGGACTGCTAAAATTGGGTAAACACTTTTTAGTATTTTATATTTTTTTTTTAATTTTAATACTGCCACTTTTTGATAATTTTTTATTTTCTTTTTTATGCAGAGTTGACCCAAAATATTTTCTATTATTTTTGGAATACTCTAAGCTAAGCTTGAAAACCCTTAAACATTTTAACGATGTAAAAAAAGACGACAAAAATGGAAGAACTCGGAAAGGCGAAACTTGGGATGAGCTGAAACTCGGTGTTCGTGAAATATCGCGCGTGATCGTGTGCACAATGTTGCAGTGCGCAGGCTGAGCTTTGTGTTAAGCTTTAGGGCTATGTGCTCTTTACTTTTTAATTTAATAAAAAAATAAGTTAACTGTCTTTAAATGTGAAAAAAGACACCAAATTTGGAGTACTCAAGCCGAAGATGCGATATATAAATAGAGAACAAAATGTGAATTACGTTTAAACTTTTTTAAATTAAGAAATATCGGTTGTTGCAGCCATTTTAAATAACCTTATTTTTAAATCCTTAAAAATAAAATCGTATTTTGTGGATTCTACAACAAAAAATAAAGAAAAAAACACTCATATGGGAATATATGTCCCAAACGGGTCTTTAGTTTTTAAACTAGGGCGTGTTAAAAAATTTAAAAATTATCGTTTTTTTTTATCAGAACTTTTATACCAATTAAGATAATTTTTAAAATTTGAAAGACGTTTTTTATGCTTCAAGGACATTTTTGACATACCAAAAAAAAAAAAAAAACTGTTTCTGGTCCATAAGGGGTTTAGGGTAAATTAAGTAGAATCAGTACGCCACTGAAATTTTCTAAAATAAAAACCTTTTTTTTAACATCCCTGTTTAGTTTAGAACAAATCTGATTCCAGATTTTTTTTTTGTTTGTTGAACGTTATTGCAAAAAAAAATAAACACCAATGTTTGGCATGGTTATTTTGTATTGCTAATATTAAATTCTACAGTAAAAATAACCCTTTATTTATTCTTTAATTGGATTGGGATTTGACCATGCTAAGTAATGGTTTCTATTTATACGCGAAACCGTACATCAAACAAAAAAGTTAGGAGATAAAATTTGTTCAAACCAAATGGGGATTTAAAAAGGTTTTTTTTTATTTTAGAAAAATGAAGTGGCGTACCATTTTTAAAAACATTTACCCTTAACCCCTTTGACGACACTGGTATTTTTTTTGTCAAAAAATGTTTTCTGATGCATAGGAAATGTTTTCCGAATTTTTTAAGACGATTTTAATTGGTGTAAAAGTTATAATATTTTTTCTTTAATTTTTAACACCGTGTCTTATAAAAACTAAGACGTTTAGGACATAGGTTCGTATGAAGTTTTTTTCGTATTCTGTATTGTAGAATCACCCGTTAAAGTTTGGGTTCGGTTAAGTTACTGGACACCCTGTATATCTATTAATATCTTCTTTCTGAACGATATAAAATTGTGTAAACAGGATTTTGCAAAAAGGAAATATTTATTTTAAATATACAGTCTTCTTAAGTTCGCACCATATGGAAACTTTTTTATTATTATTTTTACGAAAAATAGTTATTCTTTATAAAAAGTTCTGCATGGTCTAAAACCTAAAATGCAATCAGATATAAATTTGTACAGTGGTATACGAGGTGATATTCAAAAATATGAATTTTGTTCAGAACTTTTGTTTTATAATATTGAAAATTTTTTTAAAGAAAAGATGATTAGAATTAAAAGTATCTTTTAAATATGAAAAAAAAGAAAAACTTTTTTAACATTTTTTTCTGCGATAACGAGCGTTTCTGTGATTTTTGCTCTTTTGATGTGTTCTTTAGCTTTCTTTACATATAACATTTTAAAATAAGTATGCACTAATAGACAAAATTAAAATTTCAGCCGTAAAAGCATAAAAATTTATGAAAAGTTTTTCTTGAAAAAGAACAACTTTGCATATTTGAATGTTATTTTTAATACATCTTTTCTTTATAAAAAATTTTTGGTCTTATGAAAAATAAGGGCACTTTTCTCATGAGCAAAATTAATATTTTTTTGACATATCTCGTATACTGCTCCAAAAAATTAATTGCATTTGTGGTTTTAGACTATGCAGAACATTTCATAATGACTAACTTTTTTTTCATAAAATTAATAATAAAAAAGTTTCCATATGGTGCGAACTTAAGTAGACACGCTGTATATAAGGATTACATGGGATTAACCACTTTTTATATAATGTAACAGTAAGCAACCAATTCCATCCTATTAAAAAAACAGCAACAAACTTTACACACCGTACAAACAAACAAACAACTTAGTACTTTTACAGTCCCGCAACATAACGCAACACTTAAGAAAAAACAAAGTAACACACGCCGCTTAAATAAATATTTTCAATCTGCAGTGGAGACGAGATGCAAGGGACATCCCTTATCGTATATCCTCGAGCGGCTCCGCACCAATAGCGGATAGACTTTACTATATGAATTTTTATACGGTGATTATAACTTTGTTCTATTACAGAAATTATTAATATATCTAGTCTCTGACCCTGTATATTTGACAGCTACGGTTACATGGTTTTGCTAATTAAACCCACTTTTTATCTATCTCTTTTGCTCTTTCTTCTTCTTTAAATGCCATGCTCTTTTTAGCCACTCATGGAGACCAACTTTGGGTGCCTTCCGAAGCACAACGCCACCTTTTACTGTGATGATAGGATGCCTTTAAACATAAAAATACTAGAGTATCATTTTATACCGTATCAGTTAAGTGAAAAGATTCACAAGGCGATGTGGGGAAAAGAGACGGTCTAAATTTATTTGAGGTCATATGTTTTAGTTTTGGTTTTTTTATTATTATTAAAATCATCAATTTAGTTTTTTTTATAGTATTTAAAGGCAAATCAAATCGAATGGCCCTACAAATACAAAAATATAAGTTTTTATTTACAGAAAAGAAAGCATGTATAAACTAGGGCAAAGTACATATATGTTATTTTATCAATAAAATAAATATTTATAAAACATTTTTTGGGAAAAGAAAAAAAGACAAGAAAAATTAATGTTGTTCCCTCTGGACTTGCTACAGGCTTACTGACGTTACCCTTAGGACACACAACACACGTCTGGGAAACATGACGAATCACACAAAGAAAAGATTTTCTTTTTTATTTGTTTTAAAGTAGTAAGTTATACTTACAACCAGCATAAACTTTTGTTATACAATTTTTTGTTTTTTTTTGTTCTCTTTCACTTTCCACTTGTTATATTTTTTACCTTTGGAAAAGACAATTTAAACCCAGTTTATGTATGGACTGTGTAAGCTAAGATATGACGACATTTTTGATATAAATGTTGCATCAGAGTATCCATAAAGCCACTTAAACTGCTTTTACAAAGGTAGGTTATAGTCTAAGATCTCCAAGCGACCTACACCTCTCTGTTTGCCTGGATAAAAACTATTTTATATTAGTCTTTAAACAAAGGTATTGCTATGAGGTTGCCTAAAAATTATCGTTAAGGCTATAATAAAATTTAAAAAATACCTCAAAATTTTTGACACCTATATAATGGCAATTTTTTTTTCACTCTGTGTTTTGAAGGTTATTTTTTTATTTAAATATCGTCTTGACCATAATTTTTTTGCCAACCCTGTAGAAATACCTTTGTTTAAATACTATATTTAATATAAAATAGTTCTTATCCAGTAAACAAATAGCTGCAGGTCGCTTGCTATTCTGAATCTTAGACTATTACAAAATACCACATTTGGTACATCAGTCCTTAATAATTTTGGAAAATTGGCAAACAAATAATGTTTAATTTACATTGTCTTTACAGGATTAAGTATACTTTACAGATTTGATAGCCATATTTTTGAAACTGTTAAAGATAGACATATCAAATGTGGAATTTTTAATAGTTCTTTGTAAGGTATATTTATTAATGATACAATAAATAGGGTATTTCATAAAAATCATACTTTTGTTCAGAGTTGGGTCGTATTCGAATATTCAGTATTCTGAATAGTATTCAGAATACATTTTATGGTATTTGAATAGTATTCGAATACTTTTGTGTGTTTGTTATTCGGTATTCGGCAAAATACTTTTTGGTTAGTATTCGGCAGAGTTGGGTCGTATTCAAATACTCAGTATTCTAAATAGTATTCAGAATACATTTTGCCGGTATTCGAATAGTATTCGAATACTTTTGTGTGTTTGTGATTCGGTATTCGGCAAAATACTTTTTGGTTATTATTCGGCAGAGTTCGGTCGTATTCGAATACTTAGTATTCTGAATAATATTCAGAATACATTTTGCCGGTATTTGAATAGTATTTGAATACTTTTGTGTGTTTGCTATTCGGTATTCGGCAAAATACTCTTTTTGGTTAGTATTCGGTAGAGTTGGGTCGTATTCGAATACTCAGTATTCTAAATAGTATTCAGAATACATTTTGCCGGTATTCAAATAGCATCTCGAATACTTTTGTGTGTTTGTTATTCGGTATTCGGCAAAATACTTTTTGGTTATTATTCGGCAGAGTTGGGTCGTATTAGAATACTCAGTATTCTGAATAGTATTCAGAATACATTTTGCCGGTATTCGAATGGTATTCAAATACATTTGTGTGTTTGGTATTCGGTATTCGGCAGAATACTTTTTGTTTAGTATTCGGGATTTTGTATTCGAATACTTTTAAAGTATTCGATGAATACTTTTTTGAGTATTTGAAAACCGGAATGTGTAAGCAGTATTACCAAAAGGGAACAAAAAGTAGGGCAAAATGAGGCGAGGACTTTTTTCTTTTTTTTTTCTTTTCAAATTTTTAAATATCGTTTTTTTTTCTTTCTGGTATTCGAACCTTTTTTTTCTAGTATTCGAATACCAATTCCAGGTGTTCCTGAATACTGAGTATTCAAATACTTTTTTCTTCCAAGTATTCAAATATTCGAATACTTTTTTCCGGTATTCGTATTCGTATTCGAATACTATAGAAGTATTCGACGAATATATATTTTTTAATATTCGAATACCGGCGTTTTGAGTATTTGAATACCGGATTGCGTAAGCAGTATTCGAATAACAAAATTGTCACGAGTAGAATACCCAAAGGGAACAAAAAGTAGGGAAAATGAGGTAAGGACCTTTGCTCTTTAAATTTTTAATCATAGGTTTTTTTTGGAATTCGAATCTTTGTTTACAGTATTCGAATACCGATTCCGACTGTTCGTGAATACCGAGTATTCAAATACTTTTTTTTAAGTATTTAAATATTCGGTATTCGAATACTCTCTTTTCCGGTATTCGTATTCAAATGCCGATTTTCAGTTATCGACCCAACACTGCTTTTGTTGTAGTTTATATATACCTTACAGAACAATAGGCTCTTAGCCAAAATTTCACAATGGTAAAAACTATTTTACTAAATAGTTAAATACGTCACCAGCCCGGAAAAATAAAAATTAAAATATTAACAAAATTGTCTTTAGTTTTTTTTTAATAATTATTAAAATTTATTTTACAACTTGCGAGATCAAACAATCTTACAATATTGCCAGTGCAATGTTAAAAGCGCCATGTTAAATAAACATGCCAACAAAGAAAAACAATAGAAAAGGGATGTCGTAGCTTATATCTCTTGTGACGTAGGCACGCTTCAACTACGTCATTGATCTATGCACCGTTTTAAATAATTTCGCGGGCATTTCCACAAAAATGCAAACTATATCATTATTCTTGCAATTTCCGGGTAAATTTAAAGAAAAGGAATAGAATCCAATCTATGCACACCGAAAATTTAAATTAAATTTAAATCTTAGGTGTACATAGCTAAGGGCCTATTAAAATCTGATTATTGCTTTAAAAAACTATACACAATCAACCCTACAAACTGGGGTGTAAATCTATGACTTTACACTCAGAATTTTAAAAATAATACCACTAACTGCATGCCTAGGTAACTAAATAAATGATTTTAAAACCCTAACATTTATAATCCGCGTTTTAAAAATGAAATAGGATTTATATTCATAATGTGCTTTTATAAAAATGTTCACCCATACGCAAAATTTTATATTACACTCTTTCTTTGACCTAATTTCATATATTAAAATATTAATAAAAGCTTGTTATCCTGGTTTACTTACTTACTTTCAGGGAAAATCATAAATGCAAGGTCGGTATCATACAGTAATAAAAACTAAAGTATTTAAAAAGTAAACAAAAAATATTATAATAAAAGTTCAACAGAGAATATATGTTGTTTATTTTATTTATTTTTTTTAACTTTTAATGAGACTATTTTAAATTGATTTTTTTATTTATCTTGTATCAATTATAGAGAAGAGGTAACAGAATTATTAACTTGTTGAAAAAAAAAAAATGGCAAAGAAATTGTGCAAGGTTTTCCTAAAATTTAAAATGAAATAAAGAAAAAATATGTGACAATTTAAAAGTGAATGCAGGGCCGTTCCTAGGGTATCTGGCGCCGTGGTGCTAAATATATTTGCCGCCCCTGCAAGAGAAAAATGTTTTGTTTATTCTTTTTTCCCTAATATTTTTTTTCGCCCCTGAAGCGTTGCGCCGTGGTGCCTTGCTCCACTTGCACCACCCGATAGGCACGGCCTTGAGTAAAGGGATCTTATTTTATTTAGTAAATAGATTTCTAACACTAAATTTAGTTTACCTAAAAATTCCATCTTGTATTAGGTAGTCCCCGGAATAAGTGAGAAATACAGTATGTACCACCTGTTCAGTTGTAAATTTTCACCCCCCGCATAAAAATATTAATTTGTCGGATTATTTTTGCCGTTTTTGAATTAGTAATCAGATTTTTATTATCTCATAAGATATACTTGGTACCGCAAAAGTATGATTTTTAAAATGGAACACCCTATATATTATATTATCAAATAAAATATCTTTTACTAAACTACTGTACTTAATATACGTATTTTTATTAGTTTTGTAGATATGGCCATTTAAATCCTAAAAGTAATTTTTAATTTCAATTAGAAACGTAATAATTTTACATCCCCCTAACTTTTTTAAATTTTTTTAACGTATAATATAAATTAAAAAAAATGGTTTGTTGATCAATTCTTAGTTATTTGTATTTGTCATCAGAACGCTATTATCTCTTAAGTTGTACAGACATATATACCACCAGAAATAGGATTTTTTCAATTGAAACACTCTGTACGTTAAATTAAATGTTTTCTTTCTTAGGTTTGAATACTCTGTTATGAATGTAGTCATGGCTCCAAAAGTAATTAATTTAAATTCAGTGCTAAAAATTCAACTGTTGGGACATTTATCTCACTGTTTTATTAAAAAATAGTAATGGAGATTGTACACTTTGAAACTAGACCTTTCACTCATTCTTTATATTTGGATGGCCATATTTTTAAAACTAATAAAGATTCATATAAATAATAAGGCATTTTTAAACCTCTTGGAAAATCTTTTAATAAAATTATAATATACTGGGTGCTCCATTTAAAATAATTATAATTTCTGTCCTCCCTGTATATTTTAGGAGGGAAAAACATTCCAATGACTGATTTGAAAACTCCAGAATCAACCCAACAAATAGATATTTTTATTTATTTTGTACGATAAGTAATAAAAAAGTTAAGGAGGCGTAAATGTATAACTTGAACCCGGTTTATTGCTAATTTTAACCAAAAAGTAAACCAATCTTAGAGAGTTCTATATCTATAATAAAAAAGTAAAAAGATTATATTTTTTAGTACCAGTATACAAATATGTCTTTTTGAGATACATACCTTGCATTCATCCAGCAGTAAATTATTGGATTATACATGGAATTGCTCATGGCCAACCAATAAATAGCCAGAAATGTTTCTTGAATATAATCTGACTTCGTTATGTCTGGGAAGTATGCGATTATTATAAAATAGAGCTGATAGGGCAGCCAGCATACTGCAAAGATTATTACTACCACCATCATCATTTTGACAACCTAAAAACAAAGACAAAATTTATCGCACTTCGCTAACAAAACAATTTTTTTTTATTTAAAAACTCTATCACTACATTTTAATAGATTTGTTCGTACATTGTGCCAGATGAATAAAATGAATACATAACTGTTCTTCAAATGAAAATTTTTCGAAGTACAGTTTTTTATCCGGACAGATAGTTATTCGAACTGGCAGTTTTTCGAACAGCCAATTGTTTAAAAAGACAATTTTTCGAAGATGAGTTTTTAAGAAATAGTAAAGTGTAGGTAATTTAAATAAAAAACGATGTTATTTATATACAAGATACAGGGTGGCCCAATTGTCCGAAAAAAGTGCATTATTTCTGTTGTTTAACGAGATATGTCAAAAAGTTTTTTATAACATTTTTTAGGGTTTTGAATCGTGCATGTCCCAAAAATACTTTATTGTATACAGAGTGTCGCAAAAAAGTTATAGCTATAAAGGTAGTTTTTTTTTATTGTAACCCCTATTTTTGTTTACAGAATCAGATTCAGCATAAAATTTTGCATATAGTACGCTATGTTATTTTGGCACTCGTGGCGATGTTGCCACGCTATTTATAATTTACTAAAACTTTCGTAATAAACAGGAAACCCAAAAATAAGGTAAAACGGAAACAAATTAGTTATTATTAATTCTTACTTATAGTCAATTTTAGAAGTGTAAAAAAGGAATTCCGTGTATTTTGAACTAACTTCCGTAGTCAGTCATAGAGTGTACCTAAGCCTTATAATTTTTATAAACTTAATTGCCTTTTTAACCCCTCTGTCCAGTCTTTTCAAATAGATAATAAAGGAACATATTATAAATACTTCCCTTATGATCCTTTAACTTCATTAGTACTCTGTTGTTACGCCATAGTGTTACAGTGTTACATTTACTCCAACAAAAAGATGTTCTAATAATTCTTTCCTGTGAGTAAATGAAAAAGTTATTGTTTTAAATGGACATGATTGCATAAAACACAAGCAATCTAGTTTCGCTATGTAAGCAGTTGTTAAACAATGTTCCCGAAATATTGAAATTTTAAAGTCCACAGTTTTCAAATAATTACAAGGAAGAAAGGAATCAGGTCAACTGAATTCTTCCAAAATAACTCCAGGAAGACCAGCAACTAACCAGAACCAGACTACAGGGACTAACTTAGATACACTTAAACTAATTCCTACTTAAAAGATTATCTTTTCCTAAAATTTAAAGGAATTACATGGCACCTATTAACTTAATTATTAAACATGTTTAAAAATTACACAAAATAAAAGAATGTGAACTATTACGAAAAATTAACACTTTAAAGAATTGTCTTTTCGAATGACTGCCAATTCCAATAAATGTCGTTTAAAGAAAAGTCGTTAGAATTATCATTCCATTTTGTCCAGATATCAAATAAAATATTGGATTTTAAAATAATTTCGCCTAATTTCCTAACAATTATAAAAATATTTATTTTTCCTATTTTATTTGGTTTTAAAAATAAGTAAATAAAATAGATGATAGTCAAGCACATTAAAAATACAAAAATAAATATTTTATTTATTATACAAAGCTTTTCCCAGAGCTTTCATAAAAACTGCTGCACAAGCTATTGAAATGAAATGCACATTTTTAATAAATATGTTGGGATCGTAATTTGCAGATTATAGTTTTCATATCCAGTTTGAGTATTTTTTTATACTAAATAAGCGTTTTTAATAATACCACTTTCTTGGAGTTTCATTGTCTTTATTTTTAACTGATACACGATGTTTTGGATAGTATCTATCTTCAACCGTTTTCGGTGAACTAAAAACTACTCTAAGAAACTACAACTTATATACTATGTGTTGTTCACCAAAGCTTGACCGATTTTCACGGTTTAGCACCGGCTGCCCGATATTTCGTTAAGTCAATGCTAGTCTTGCTAAATACATTTTTGTTGTTTAAAATCACAACAGCTTCTTTAATTTTCTGTTTTTTTTCCAGTGATCTTCTTTATGAATAATCTTGGCCTCCGACCACTGTGGTGTGATACTGTTTTGACCATGCATGATGTTTGGCCACTCCCTGATCTCAACATTTCTGCCTCGTTCCGTAGCATTTTTGTGTTGTTTTTTATTCATATTTCTAGTAGTCTTTTTTCTGTTTCCCCAACGTATATTTCACAACATTCACAGGGAATCTGGTAAAGCACAGTTTTGTTTTTCGATGTGTTTTGTCCGGTTTCGTGAAGAACCCTTGTTTAGTTAGTAGATTCGAGTGATTCGAGTGTTTGTGTAGGAATGGTCCAGTATGAGTCGGTTTTTGTATAGCTGGGTTTGTATTTGTTCATTTATGTCTTTTAATTAAAAAATCCAGGAAGGTAGTGCCAAGCTTTGATATTTCTCCATTGTGAAGTTAATGCTGGGTCCAGAAGGCCATGTAGATGTCTCTCTGTGAAGGCCTTGCAGTTTTTCGTCATTACCTGCCCATACAATGAAAGCAACATCAACATCCTTCAGCCAAACTTTTGCTTTAATTAGTGCAGTTTTTATATCTTCTTCTTTCAACAATTCATATAGATAATTGTTACTACTGGGGAGAGGCGTGAAACTAATCGGTAAACCATAACCCCAATAGCTCCACTCACTCCATCCAGCGGTAGTGTAGTGTTCTGGTGACGTGTTATCCTTTCGAAGTTTGGCTTAAATTATTTTTAAGGATCCATTCTTTTATTTTTAATTCAGCCCACAAAGCGCTTTTGCCTAAGTACCAGAGTACCGTATTTTCCCCTGTTCCATGTACATCATCTAAGCATTAAATGCGAACGAATTTTTGACTCCACATTGAAAAAGTTGATCTACAATCTGGACATGCGCAATTTGTATAGCACACAAGATTTCCAATAGTGAAAATCAAATATGGTATTGCCAACGCTGAGAACTGTTGCAGTGTTTTAATCAACTAACATATAAAGGGTTAGGTTTCAATAGTCAAAATTAATTATAGGTTTGGCAACACTGAAAGCATTTGTGTAATCACTCAGGAATTTTGGATGACAAAGACAAAAATTTTTTTTTGAATTTAAAATGAGAATTTTCAGCAATTTAAAAGCCCGTCTAGTCTAAACGCTATATATACGTCCTTAATGTTAAGCCAGACTTGCAATAATTCGCCAGTGTCGCTCCACGCCGTATAACCCGCCACATAACGTGGACGTGGACGGAATTCACGTTGTTTCAAGGGCATGGCGAATGATTCGCCGGTGATTCAGAGCGTGTCGGTTTTTTGGCGTCAAGGAAGCGCGCAAACAGGATGGTTAGTTTGGAACGATGTTTGGCGAATTGTTGCAGGTCTGGACGCGGCTTTAAATCTGTGTTTATTTTGAATTTTGCATTATTTGTGCACTTTTAAAAAAATGGTGTACGAATACCTTTAGTTATATTCAATTTAATAAAAGCAAACCTTTATTTTTCATAGAAAATATTTTCTATACCTGGTATTTAGTAGTTGTATAACTTTGAGAGTTTGGCTTTTATTACCTTATTTACTTTTCTCTTCGCACTACTGTTTGGCGGTCAAGAGATCGCAATACTTTCAATAGGTAAATGTTCTTGGACAACAAACAAATAAAGAAAAATACCCCAAAAGAGGGTATTTTTAGAACCACCCGAAAGATATTCATCCTAATGTACCTGGCAACACTGCAGAGAGATCGCTGTCGATCAGCTGTTAAAAAATATTGCTTATTTTCAGACCGAGTGAAAAATCTTACGGCGCATTCCGATTTGTAGAGCGCGGTGCCCATGCAGGGGTTATTTTGACTTTTGCTGTATTCATTCATTTTTTAAAATCATTGCGGTACTTTCACCACTGCGCTGCCGGGAAAGACACTACATAAAGTGTTAAAAAATGGTAACTTTGTTTTAACAGTTCGACGACTTTTTTCACTCCTATCTATTAAGTGTTTTGTCTCAGTGCCTACTAGAACAGTTAAGGCGACATCAACTAAATCAAACGATCAAGTTGCCATAACTCTTAACATTACTTCTTTTAGTTCATATGTCACTAAATATAATAATTTTTAAATATCGAATAAATTTCTTAGAAAATATTGAAAATTAATAATGATATTGATTTTAAATGGCTTAAACATCAATAATAAATTTAAATTATTTAGGTAATATTTCTACTAAAAGTAAGTACAAACAATTTTAAATGTTGAATACATAGGTTCATAATTAATTAAAAAGAAAATAATTGTCTTTTAATAAAAGAAAGCCATAATTTCTAAATTGCACAATAATGGCTGTATTAAAAACATAAAAATAATTTAACAGCAAAGATAAACTAAACACGTATAAAATGTTTTTAAACGGTTGTAGAAGAAATACAGTGTGTCCAAGATAAGGATTCAAAGCATGGGAATCTAAGTACCTGTTGGAGATACAGCTTATGTTAAATTAGGAAAAAGTTGTGTTTTTTAAAGCTTATATTCATGCCGTTTAGAAATTTTAAAACATTTGATTGTCTTCCGAGATATTTGGCAGAAACGGAAATTTGACTATATCGATTTTATTTTTTTCTGACTTTATTTGAAGAGAAAAACTAAAAACATTTTTTCATTGGCACTTTTTAGTTACTACATGATGCTAATTTTCAGATTTTATATCTGACGTTTCGTTTTCAAGAAACCATCATCAACTTTATTTTTTTATATGGCTCGAAAAAAAGTACACCATGTATCTGATCCCATTTTTTATAACAAATTTAACGATGTATTACATGCCATATTTTGAATTTTAGTTAAAAGAAGAAATGCATTTTTTCTATTTTTTTAAAGGTATTTTTAAGTAGGCCTTGCAAACAAATGCTTTGACGTTAATACCTGCTACCGAGTCTATAACATAATTTAATGTCATGATAAAATAGTAATTATCGATATTACCATGTTTGTCAAGTTGTTGTTTTTAGAGCAATTGTTCTTATTGTTACTGTTGTCTTTATTATTGTTTATTGGTGAATAGCTAATATCTATAGTATTTTTATGGTCGAATATGCCGGATGGCCATTATAGCCATGAAGTAAAGTTTGACATGCCAACGTGCTACATTTTGTGCCGCAAAAATAAATGAAGGTATCATTTCTGCAGTTAATGAATTATGGTACATAAATTTTAGTTTCTTAAATTCCACATCACATATTAAACCCAAAACGTTCTTGATGTTTCGATATTTTCTTAATACGCGGATTTTGTTAAACCTGCTAATGCGCATTGCGACGGTTGAAGATTCCATGATTAGTGACCATACTTTCGTCGGACCATATTTTTTTTTGAAGAGAATTTTTTTTTCACACGTGCGTGTATTCCACTCGCAAAATATGCGCGCCGTTCGAAATCTCCCGGCTTAAGTCCTTAGTAAATATTAAATTTATAGGGGTGATATCTTTTTTACGTAAAAGAAATAGAGCTGTGGATTTGGCTACTCTTACATTTTGTTTAATTTGCCAAGTTGATATCTTGGGGTTCTCAACAACTGCTTGTAAAACATTATTTTGGGTTTCTTCTGAAGATTCATTTTTTCGGGATAAAACTGGCTTTTTAAATTTCGAACCAGCTGTAAGAAAATGGAATTACATCGCTGTTGTTTTTTCTGGATATGAATGAAGATTCATTGCTGCTGTATTTACAGTATTTTTGTGGCACAAAATGTAGCACGTTAGCATGTTAAACTTTTCTTAGAGATTAAGTAGTAACCAATAAACAATAATAAAAACAACAGCAACAATAAGAACAATTGCTCTAAAAACAACAACTCGACAAACAGGGTAATACCAAGATAACTATTTTATCATGATATTAAATTAAAAGACACGGTAACAGGTATTAACGTCAAAGCATTTGTTTGCAAGGCCTACTTAAAAATACCTTTAAAAAATAGAAAAATGCAGTTTTTTTAAACTAAAATTTAAAATATGAGATGTGATACATCGTTGAATGTGTAACAGAAAATGGAATCAAATACAGGGTAATAGTAAAAGTACTTTTTATTCGAGCCATATAAAAAAATAAAGTTGATAATGGTTTCTTGAAAACGAAACGTCGAATATAAAATCTAAAACTATCATCATGTAGTTGCTAAAAAGTGCCAATGAAAAAGTTTTATTAGTTTTTTCATATCTCTTTAAATAAAGTCAAAAAATAAAATGAAATCGATATAGTCAAATTCTCGTTTTTGCCAAATATCTCAGCAGGCCATGAATATTTTTCAAGTTTTAAAACGGCATGTAAATAAGCTTTAAGAAACACAACTTTTTCCTAATTTAACCTAAGCTGTATCTCCAATAGGTACTGAGAGTCCCATGCTTAGGATCCTTATCTTGGACACACTGTATAGTAGCAACTGATGCATAAAGTGTCTTTTTACTTACGGAAATCTTCTTTTTCTGAAAAGAGTATAATTTTATGTACTTGTTACATAAATTACTATTGTAAACCCTAAAGCATGATTTTTATAAATTTTTGCCTTTTGGGTTTGTTTTTACTTTTATTATTTATAATCATTTAAGCTTATCCTTGAATCCCATGCAACCGCTCTTAGCACAAAAGTTCCCAAATTTTACCACCCCTTCTGAATATTTAAGCGTTACTTATAAAATTGCCCTAATCTCAGGCCAGACTTTGTATCTTTGACTCTAATCCAGCTTAATTTTAAAGGCTTAAGTGGCCTAACTTTACTAAAATTTTCATCGCTTTGTTACCCCTTAATTTATTATTTAAATATTTTACCATAATCTTTTCGGGGACTTAAATTATGGGCTTTTTTTAAATGTCATTAAGATTTTTTGTTTATGCGGTTTTACATTTTGCCAACTTACCGTACCGTATCAGCTAAATTCAATGATTTACAGGCAATGCGTAGAAAAGAGACGGTCTAACGCGTGTAGAATACCAACAGATAGAGATCAAATAAATATTTCCGGCATGTACACCAGGTGACATACCGCACAGTACGTCGATATGTGGACAAAAATGCCAAAATTAATATTTTTATAACAACTTAAATGAATAATATGTATAATTATGTGGCCCGCTTTGTTGTTGCTTTTACTAGCCAATATGGTGGCCAAACCAGCTATCCACCAATTACGTACTTCGGAGATTGAAGAATGATACAAGATGATGTCTGTGTGTAGTAGTTGGTAATAACGTTGTGTAGTGTGTTCTACGTATTTATATTTTTTGGCCTTGACACGATCGACTGGACTTATAATCGCGGTCAACCGGTGGGCTACCCATGACTATATACCTTTCACTGAGCTAAATTTGTATATCTTTGAAATTCAATAAAAAGTATTTTTTAGTATGTGACATCAACTACCTCTGTTACCTGTTTACCACGAAAATCCAGCACTTGGTGTCAGGTGTGGGTTATAAAATTAGTATGGAAAGTATGTCTAGACACTAGTCCTGTGATGGCTTAGCGTGTAAGGCGTGAAGTCGTTGAGCGCACAACGGACGTGAGGTGGGTTCGAATCTTGCTGAGGCCAAATACTTATTTATAAGTTTGTCAGAAATTTAGTGGCTAGCTCAACATCAGGCGGACAAAGTGCAAAATGTATCGACGCTGAAGGCCACCAAAGGACCAGGGCGCCGGAACACACTTTGCCGTGTCCTGCGCAACCGTAGACATGCGGACCCCACTCAGTTTGGTAAATTCAGTAGTGACCCCTGGGTGGGGGACGAGGTCTTAAGTTGTCGCTCATAGGACCGTGGTTCGGAACCCACGTTGTGCTGTAGGTCCCGTCTGGCTGACATCATCCAGATGTAAAAAGACAGGGCGCACAATAAGCCGAGCGGCTTCAGTGCATGGGTTATCCCGGCCCTATTCTACATCTAATCTATCTAATGCCAGGCACTAGGCCTAAAGAGTGCTACTTTTATAGAATAAAATTATCGGAGATGTGAATACAAGTCAGATTTTTTACATTTGCACTACGAAAACATTGATTGTGATTCTACGTTCTTCAACTTATTCTTGTATCTTAAAACTCGCCGAAACTTTAAACTATACACAGGACTTATTTGGTTGTAAATTAAAAGTAAATACCGACTATATCTGTTTTTAAATGGGCAATATAAAACATTTTTAGTGTCAACTGTGGGGTTGTAGGAAAAGGGCAACTTTTAAACTTATTGGTTTATTTTTTTTTAAAATACATTTAATAGTAAAAGTAAATGTGCCAATATAAATTTAAAGTACACAAGGCCAGCTGTTAATAAACCTTACCAAAGCAGAATAATAATGTTAAATTTCATTAAATATGCTCTCTTCAGACATAAGCCGGTTTAAATCGGCTTTATACTGGCCTAAGATAACCCTAATAAATCGGACACCCGACTCACTTCCCTTAAGCTGGGTATTGTCTGTTAAGTTTTCTTACGACATTTACGTGTTTCTTTGTAAGAAACTAGTTACATCGACCCTAAATTAAATATGATACCGAGTCGTGTACCGCTAGACTAGCTAAAGAAAATCCCATGTAAATTTTAATACCATCACGTTAATGGGATGTTTACACACCAAATTTCGTAGTTTAATTGATAAAACCAACTACATGCTCTTTACAGAAGGCTCATTTGTGTGGCCCTAGAACTGGACAAGACATTGTATCTATACGGGTGAGCTCAGCGAGCGGTATATTCTCGGGTATGTATCACGATTTTACAAAAAGTTTTTTTAAATAACTTTTAATAACTTATTAAAAAATAACGGATTCGTAGTGGGTCAGATTATCCTGATATCTTAAATAGTTCAATGAGTTTTGCCGTAAACAGCAGAGGAAAGCTTATTACTTGAAGGTAAATGTCGCAAGGATTTCTGTGGCCAGTCTGGCGATGCACCACCCGGTATATTAGGAAATGAAATTTTTCATATGTTGTTTGTAATATTAGGGAGAAACATTAAAATGACGCTTCTTTACATGTGATATAGAAACTATAAATTGAGTAAAATCTATTTTACCTAATTTTTTGTTAATTGTTATCTAATCAAGACAAAGTTTCCATCCACAATACCAATATGCTTTTAATAATGCAATTTTCATTGTCAAAAATGAAATATTTTCAATTCTTTAAAATATGCAGTTTACTACTTCCGTATCTTGAAGCAGATAAGACACATTATTGAAACTCTTTTTCAAATACCCGTGTTAGTTGTCTCCAAAGATTAGCATTTACTTCTGAAGACCCAGGCAGTTTAAACTCGACCTATAGGAAGTGCCTTTTCGTAAATGGCCGGGAAGAATCGGCCTTGAATATATACTTATGTACTCTGTTAAAATTTTTTATTTGGGTTGATGCAAAATACCAAAAACACATGTTGTCATGTTATACAAGCGTGGGTCACCAGCCGTGTGTCCTCAGGAATTTGCACGCCATTTTCTCGCAATCTCTTTATAGCTTATATCTTCAGCACTTCTTTGGCCTTCATAGGCATATTTATAGCTTAGCCTTATAAAGACTATGCTGCCCAGCCAAGGCAGTGTAGTGCCGGAACAAGATTTTAAAATCTGGTCACAAGAGTCCCAAATTCCTATGCTCTAAAGCTTTTTGTAATAAAATTTTAATTTATAATACCGTCAAACTGCCCCAAATGGCTTACATTAAAATACAATTATTGTAATTTTTTTCGTCCATACTGGTACCTAGTTCTTTGCAACGGAGCTAAACCCAAATCTCAATGAGACCGTTGAGTCTTATTTTTACTTCTTGAAAAGTGAGAGTAATGCGGAATCGCTGTCGACTCTTATTTTTACACGGCACTTTGTTGTGCACGTTAAACGGCTCGCTTTATCGCGCTACTTAGATTTGCAGATACATTTTTCGCGGGAGTCAACAAAATAAAAGTATTTCTGCATTGAGAAAAGTCAAGGACGAAAAGTAATACTTACTGGAATAAAGGTTAATAATAAAACTGGTTTTAAATAAATCGGTAAACCAGGTGTTAGCGAAAGTTATTAAAAAGGATTTGACTAAAATATGAAAAAAGCAACGATATACCATGGGACCATTACAGATACAGAGAAATTCATCCAATAATACTAAATTTTTATGGGACTTCCATTACCTTAGTCACATTAAGTTATCACTAAAAGATGGGTTAATTGTCCGAAACGTCGTGTATCGTTCAAAGAAAAGACAGTATCCAAGAAAAGTAGTATATTGTTGAAAACATTACAGCAAATTAACACTTTTCAAGTTCTTGTTTTGTTTCTGTAATGATATTTGCTGGCATTATCAACCAGTTTATTAACTTAATTGCATAACACGTCGATAATAAGTCACAAAACCATAGTTGCTAGCCAATATGAATAATCAGCTAGTCGAAGGAGACACTTTGGTCGTGAATACGCATGCAACAGGGGATTGACACCGTGCTTGTTGTTAGTTTTTGTTGAACGATATACTTTGAAGTATTGTTTGTACCGTATATATTTAGCATATTTCGCTACAGCGTATTTCCTGACTTTCTTGCTTTTTCTTAATCCTTCTATTCTTTTTTTTTTAATCCTGTAAACATAGGCACATATATATGATTTTTAGTTTTTTTCTAGAATTGTGCATTTTTATTTGTTTGTTTATTTTTAGAAATTCTAAATGAAACACCCTTGTATATATTTTTTTTCACTAATAAAATGGTTTAAAAATTACCTTTTTGTAATGTGTCACACTTTATATTTCCCTTTTAGCCGTTTCTGAGATATTGCATATTTTGTCATTTATGACTGATATTGGTTAGATAGTAGGCCATCAAAAAGTGATTATGTTTTACTACTGTTAACAATTCTTGTTATAACTTTGTTAATGGATGAAATATTTTTATTAAAAATAATCCGAGTTTTTATAGAGTTTAAATTATTTTGTTAATATTTTGCCCTAGAAATATTTGATCTGGTTTTAATACGAAATATTTTATAAAAAACAACCATTATTTTATTGTAGGTAAGTAAAAGATGGCAATGAAAAACAAACACACGCAAAATTTAACCCTTTAGCTAGGAAGTGGCATTTGTTTTTCATGGTTATTCTAATTTACTAAAATATAAAAAGATAATGGTTGTTTCTTACATTAAATAATAATTGTTTCCTTAAAAAACCTGTTTAAATTTCCTAGGGCAAAATATTAACAAAATAATTTAAAATACCAAAAGTAGGATTATTTTTTACCTCTATTCTCAAGTTAATAAATTATTAATAAAAATGGTTTTTTCTCATTGCAGTCAATAAAAACAAAAGTTTTAATAATATTGTTTAAAGTAAAATTGTCAATGCATTTTTTAATTTTAAATGACAAAATATGCAATATCTCAGAAACGGCTGGAGAAGAAATATAAAGTGTAACACACATTTTTTTAAACGGTAATTTTTTTAACCATTTTAATAGTGAAATGAATATGTTCCATTTAAAATTACCAAAATAAATAATAAGTAAAAATGTGCCACCCTAGAAAACTAAAATCATATCTGCAATCTGCATACAAAGTTGCTAAAGAAATGTTTTTACAGAATTAAAAAATATTTAAAATAAAAAAAGTTATAAAGGATAAAAAAAAACGCAAGAAATTAGGAAACACGCTGTAGAGAGTAAACGACGCAAGATAGTGTGACGTATATATTTTGGAATACATATAAGGCCACTTTACGTCACTGGGCAAAATGTACCATATGGAACTATCTTCTTGGGAAGTTTCCTATTAAAAAACGTCGAATTTGGGCCAGCCTGTACAATCTATAAAATTAGATTGTTATAGTATGTGGGATGCAAATTTTCATAGAGCACTATTTGCTAGCCGGGTTCTATTAGCATATAGAACCATTTCTAAAAACTAGTTTAGGATCTATGTACCATGGTAAGCTTAGAGTAGCCCGTACCGGCGACACCTTATAATTTTAACTATTCTACTCAATAACGTAACCTTAAATCTTCTAATACTTAATTTTCTTTCTTTTTCAATTCCCCTTATTTTTGGGCCAATTTTTTGCATATATACAAATTCGTTTGTTTTGACTTTCTTGGGCATCAGGTTCTTTGACTCTAGGCGTTTAGAATATTAGAATAAATACATTTTACATATATCTTTTGCACAAAGTGTTACAATGTTGTACAATATTTTATAAAAAATTAACAAAGAACATACAAATTAAATGTAATGCGTTCTTTCTTAGGTTTAAACAGTCCCTTATGGATGTAATCATGGTATAAAAAGTGATTTATTTAAATTCAGCGCTGAAAAATACAACAAGGGCATTAACCACATTCCTGTATTAAATAGGATAGATGAAGATTTAACACTTTAAAATTAGGTCCTTCAAATATCCATTTCACTGTATCGATAAAATATTTAACCATGTCTTGAGGCATCTATACCGCTACGTTTTATAGATTTAAAATAAAACGACAAAGTGTGGGCAAGTTTATTGATTCATTTAAATATAAATTGCTGCCGACTGTGAACTTTCTAATTTTCCGTTTAGTTTAAGCTCCCGCAGTTCTACTTTGTCTTGGCGAATAAAGAAAATTTAAATGAGATAAAATAGTTTAGCATTTTTAACGTAGGCAATTGTCTCGCTGGAAACGTCCCCAAATTAATACAGGGTGCTTCAGACCTAAGTGGGGATCAAACTCTCTAGGGTTTACACAGTGACAACAGTAGAACACATTTTAAGTATGGGGGACCCATCTCCGAAAAGTGCTCACGTACGGCACTACATGAAAAATTCTGGGCAAAGACTATTAAATTCTGCTCTAAATAGCAATTTCAATGCATCTTAGACTCTCAAGCGTTTGGTACATGATATCATCACAACAATTGTTTAAAATGTCATTGTCAATGTTTAAAAAAATATATTATTTTATTTTTTTAATTATTATTATTCCTTTAAATTTAATAATTTTATTTAATCCAATTCCTAAATTTAGGCAATTCATCGCCTCTTCTAAACTTTAACGCGTCTCTAGTGGCTGTACCGCCAGTAGTGACCCTTTTTCCGCACATGGGTCCCTGCTACTTCAAATGCGCATTTCTGTTGCACTGAATAACCCCCTAGAAGTTTAATCCCATAGTTCTGATCCCACCCTGTATACACTCCTGGACAAAGAAAAATTGGATAAACAGAATGTTGTTGTTTAAAGTCAATCCGAAGATTAATATTTAATTTGAGGATTGCAACAAGTTTTAAAAGATTAGGTGTTATACAGGGAAGAGCCAAATGTTGTATTTAACCTAAATTATCTGATCACCCTGCGAAACAACCTAACATGACATACTTTTAAACCAGTGTACCTGGGAGGAATTTTTTCTTAACCGGTATGTAGTTAAAATTTTACACCTCCCTTAAATTTTTTTTTATGATAAATAATAAGTAAAAAAATAAGTTTATTAGGTTTGTTTCTTAGTTTCCAAATCAGTAATCAGACTTTCAATCTCTTAAGGTATACAGGGTACAGAACAGAAAAGTATAATTTTAAAAATATCTGTATATTATAACACCAGTAAAAAGATCTCTTAAAGACCTTTTAAAATTTTTACATTTAATACAGATATATTTTTTAGTTTTGAAATATGACCAAATCCTAAATTTTTCCAATATGTTCTGCAATATATCGTATAGTACGAGTACCACAATTAAAATAAAGTGTTTTCTTTAAACATTTGTATTTTTATTTGGAATAAAGATGCGCATATAAAAACTGTTAGAAAAGACGTGGCTTTAAAATCCAGTGCACGGATAAAAAATTGTAACGTTAAATTATTTCACAGGGTGTTTGACAATTTAAGTCCAAATTGCAAAATTCTCCCGCTCTTTTACTGTATAACACCTAATCCTATAAAACTTTTGTGCAATTCTATTATACATAAGAATCTTGATGGAATGAGCTACAACTAGACTAAAAGATGATACAAATCGGTCCAAAAACCAAAAAATTATTTAAGTGGTTTTGAGATATAGTCATCCAAACTGTAGGTATTCAGGTAATTTAAAGTATCGCCATCTTGTAGTAGGTAAAGGTGTTGATTTTATATTCTGGGGTTATAAAAGTACCCGTCAGGGAGCTTTTCTTTTAAAGTGGCCCAGCTGTCGGTTTAACATTTATATCTCTGTCAATTCCTGTTTAAGAAATTTGGTTTTATGTTTGTGTCATTAAAATTCTCAAATTTTTATGAAAAAATACTAAACAATCCAAAGTTAGGAGGGAGGTCCTGACTTTAGACAAGCACTGTATGTAATTTTCACTCTAACCACACTCTAAAGCAGTCCTGTGAGGCAGGTATAGTGAAAATAACATATAATATTTTTAAGAATAAAGAGGTCATATTTCCTAAACTATTAAAGATAGATATATCAAAATGTGGTATTTTTGGTAATGCCCTTTAAAATGCCGTTTAATGGTGATATAATATACAGAGTTAGTCAATTAAAAAAGTAAGTTATGTTAATATATTTTGTTAATAAAATTGTTTTGTAAGTTCTTCATAACAGAAAAAAAAACTTGAAAATTTTTAAACACTTTGGTTTTTGAATCATCTTTTTAGCTTAAGAAATAAAAAAGTTATAGCCATTTCAAATGTGGACAAGTTAGATTGGATGCACTGTATCATTCCATTCCAAAATAGCAGCAATAAAACGCACCTTATAAAAGATTGTAAGCATTACAAATTAAAAAAAAATCAAAAGTATATGTGTTTAAAATTTAAAGTTTTAATGCATACAACAGTAACAGTTATCACTTGAAAACGGTTGTAGATAGATACCAACCGAAACGTCGTGAATCAGTTAACAAATAAAGACAAAGGAAAAAGAAAGAAATAAGTTTTCGCTAGGACACTCTGGGCTGCAATGGTTTATTTTTAAAATCTTCTTAAAATTTTAGCAAACAAAAAACCATTCTAAACCAAGGCAAATATTATAAGAAAAAACAATTTCCATAAAACCTGGGGAATATAAATGACGTATTTTTAAAACACCTCTATCAACCCCTTAAGCTACACTACTACTACACACTGCAAACACTGCACAGTTACATAAAAATCTTAAATTTCAACAACCTTTATGTGGCTTCCTTTCTGGAAAGCTTATGAAAAATACTTTTCGTTAGTCATAAAAAAGTTGGAGTTAAAATCAAAAACTACCCTTAAATTTTAGAAAATCATAATTATTATTAATAAAAAATACCAGAAAATGTCCAATTAAATTAATATAAAAGTTGTTAAATTTAAAATAAAAATAATACTCCATGTAAAGCTAACCCACCGCCATAAAGGTTTTGGTTAGTGTGGGTTAGTTAAAATTTACAAAATTACATTAATTTAATTTGACGATTTTCCAGGTGTTCTTCATGAATAATAAAGGATGATTTTTTTTTTAAATTTAAGGGTTAGTATTTAATTTTACCCCAACTTTTTTATAAATAATGAAAACATTTTTATAAGCTTTCCAGAGAGGTGCCACATAAAGTGTTGCCATTTGGGTGCAGCTTAAGGGGTTGATAGAGGTGTTTCGAGAAATACGTCATTTATATTGCCCTGCTTTATAGAACGATCTTTTATTTTTTAATATTTGCCATGGTTTAAAATATAGCGATTATAGAGTATTAAAAATGCAACCTTGTATTTAAAAATAGTTAAAATTTATTAATTCTAATAATGTTTTACTCACAAATAAAGAAGAGTCTTCACATTTTGTACATAAACTTATAAATTACCTTAAATGTATCTATTTATTTAATAGCAACCAACCAATCTATTAGCTCTTCAACGTTAACCTGTTTTTATTATTTGTTTTAAAAGCCCACTAGTACATTCATTTTATTTTGTTTTTATCTTAAAAATTTGTTTACAAGTTATGGTAAAAATTGTCTATATTTTTGTAAATGAGAAACAATGCGGGCAGATTGTTTTTTTACTTGTTAAACTATTAAAAGATACATGTGGTATACTGTATTCATACTTATACCGTTCTGACTTAAGGACTTCGATTATATTGCCTCCAATAAATCTTCCTACCGGACTGGCAGACCCGTCCAGCTGCAGGCAGGGCCGTGAGTGACTTTTTACTTTTACATTGAGAAGCTAATTGAAATATTGATAGATAGAATAAATTGTCTAAAAATATGTAAAATGTGCAAACAGGTATGTAGTTAGTATTTCTAAACATAATTTTGGGTACTAGGTAACTTTTATTACAATTTGAATTTTTAAGGAAATAATATGAATAATATGGTTACCTACCCAATTAAGTAAAGGTATAATGAAAACTACTTGGCCTTTGTGTAATTTGATAAATAGGTACAGGTAGGTAGGTACCTTAGAAAATAAATTTCGGTAGGCAAAAATCAATTGTAATAAAAATAAAGGTAAACCCAATATACATTAATTACCTATACCTACCTGAATGTTTTAAAAGGTAGTCTAGTGTATATATATGCCCTTAGAACAGTAAATGGCTTAGTATTTTCCAAAATGTGGCGAACGTGGAGTGAATCTGACGATGAAGCAAGCGACAACGAGCAGCAAGCAAGTAGTACAGCAAGAGAAAGCATCTTTCTGTTGATGCTAAAGAAATTGTAAAGAATGTATATTCAACTTTAAGAAACGATGTTTCCATACAAGCAGCTTTGAAGAAACCGTGCAGGTTAACGAAAATACGTAAAGTCTACCATACGCGATATTGTTAAAAACGATAGTCAAGAGAAAGAAAAGATGCAGATTCTGGTACTGCCACAAAACTTAATGTAAGTGATAAAGACCTAATTCGACGAAAAATGTATAAAGAGCAAAATGCGTTCAGCCGACATATGTATATCAAACGCAAATGTTAGATCTCTCAGACATGCATCCCCTATGTTGCAAAGTGTTTGACGGTTAATGTATAAACTATTTTTTACATGTTGAGAAGTACAAAAAAAGATATATTAATGTTTTCCACTAATTTTTGGACATCCTGTTTAACCAAACGTAGACCAAATAGCTTAAATCAATCATGTCAAAAAATTTTCACTATATTCTATAATTCACTCCAGGGACCCCAGGAGAAAAAATCCAATAAATACCTACATGGATGGATATGGGTAACGCAACTAAAATTACACATTTGATTGGTCAAAAAATAGTGGTGTGGAATTTTCAGCACAATTTTACGATTTAGGTTACTTAAAGAGAGACCTGTTATGTGTTTAGCTATCCAGGATTTCCATTACTTCTGTGAAATCACAGACATACCCTAACTACAAGTGCGGTCGGTGTTTACTAACTAGAGGTTTAGATAATTACTGAATTAACTGATGCATACATTGGGTTTAATACCTTCAAATTGTAACCGGGTATCAGTTTTAGCAATAACCCTTTAACAGCATAGTTTTGAATTAGCATAAATTTTAAGAATAAAATTTAGGATCTTAGATATTGTCTTCACTTAAAAAGTAGTAGTTTTTAGGACTTTCTCTTAGAAAACTTAATTTATTAAAGTAAAATTTATGAACATAATAATATGTTGAACCTTAGCTATTTTGTAACATTTTTTTAATTTGTAAAGATGGATATTGTAGAAACAGCCCTTATAACACAAGTTGGTTTTATAAACGTTTATAAAACATTCAAGTAGATTTTGGGTAACGTACGATAAACGTTCTAAAACGTTCGTGATTGTTCTTTAAACGTTTTTTTAAAAGTTTTGTGTCAGCAAAAACAACGTGGTAAAAATGTTTTTTTGAACGTTTACTAAATGTTTTTTATAGTACCTGAAACGTTCTAGAAACAAGCTTTCAAAGTTTTTTTGGGACGCCTAAAAACATTGTCATAGTATTTCAGTTGGTAACTCTTGTGGGCGTCACATTTGAAAGTAACCTTAACTGGCATAAACACATTGTATCTATAGCCACGGCAGCTTCAAAAAGCTTGGATTTCTTTCGAGCCAAAAGTATTTTTCCGCTTCTAATTTATACACTTTATATGTGTCCCAAATCCGACCTCCCTTGGAATATTGTTCCATATCTGGGGCATGGCGTCCCCCACAACCCTAAGCATTCTTGATTCTATTCAAAGAAGAGCTATTCTGTCTCATTAATGATCCTTCACTTACAGAAAGGCTTCCTCTTGCCCATCGTCGGGCTGTGGGGATTTATCGCTTTTTTATAGGTACTTCCATGGCTTCTGCTCTGAAGAATTGTCCAGTATAGTTCCTCCACTTGCGGTTCCCACCAGAGAAACTCGTGGTACCGCGCGTATGCGTATCCCTATACGGTCCAACTGGACAGGCCCCGAACTTTCCACTTTGTTCGTTCTTTTATCCCTAGAGTTTCTAGAATGTGGAGCCTGCTGCCCGCGGAGGTCTTTCCTTCCCCTCAAATCTTCAAGTATTTAAGTCCCATGTCAACAAACTCCCTCTTACCACGCTTAAGACACCCAGGGTACGTTAGTATTTAGGCTTTTAGCCTTCGTGGTTTGTCCAAAGATAAAAAAATCGGCGATGCGTCCGGTTTGTAAACAATTATGTTTTTGGTGAAAGTTTTTGAAATGTAAATAACAAACTACTTTTATTTCAGATTAAGCAGAAATAACCTTATTTATTAAATTATATTAAAAAACACACACATTTAACTTATATATGTATATTATACAGTTATGGTCAAAAAATAAAAGTATATTTACACTTCAGAGAACAGAAATAAGAAGCACTCCACCAGCACTAACACAAGTATTATCAGTTACAGTACTGAAACAAGAGGAAAAAACAGCACATCACAAAATACTGACGAAAAGCAGCACATCAAAGAATACTAATCGTAAAAATTTCACAATAAAATTTATTAAAATACATTTTTGCAAGTTGTAAAATTGCCACACCAACTAACACCAAAAATAATATATTATCATTTGTCATTCACTTATCATAGAAGAGTTTAGAGTGCGTTCCTAGTGAAAAGGATTTCCTGGATACGTTCCTTACTAATAATATTCGTCGATTTTTTTCCAAAGAACAAACTTAGAGTTATGCGATAAAAGGGTTATACTTATCCTTAAAAGTACAATTGAAGAATTTTTGATTTTTTATAGAAATTTTCCGGAAATTACGAGTCAGGTTTTTGATGGGCGAGTCTGCACGCAAAATTAATGCATCAAACGTCTATACAATTTTTTGAAAACTCAAATTTAACGGAGATACAAAATGTAAAAAAATATATTTTTTTTTACATTTTTATTTGTTAAAACTTATAATACAATCTAGTAACTTATTTCCATTTAAAACAAAGCGTTTGTTTTTAGGGCTTGCTTTGTTAATTTTGAAAATCAGAATTTCTGATTAACGTATGTAATGTTTTAAGTCGTTTTTCATGGAAACCGTTTATTTTAAGTTAATGTAACAACAGGGCTTTTTAAAAGATATTTGGTTGCTTTTTATTAATTTTATATCTAAAATTATAATAGTGTGACAACGTATTTTTCTTTAGCCAAATACGTCGCCTGGGGTGCGTAACTCGGATGGGGTATTGGCCACTTTAAACTCACTTTAAAAAATAAATAAAAATTATATTTTTGCACTAAATAAAATTACAACTTTACCAGTATGATACTTCTAACATGAACATCCCCCTTTCTTCCCTTAAACTATTTGGACAATGGGAACACCCAGTATTTTTTCGAAGTCAGGATTCTACTACCCCCTTCTTAAAATTGTGTTCTCTTTAAATATTAAATTTTCCAGTGTTTGTTCTACATTTCTACGCGACCCAGTTTGTTTAATGTTTTTATTTTATTATTATAAGTTATCCTAGAAAATTGTTTAATATATACTTTTAAAACCTTGACACCTTACGTATATCTTTATTTAGCAAAATTCTCAATGTTAAGTAACCCAATTAAAATATATACTTATTTTAAAATTCCCAAATATGTATATTTTTAAAATTCCCAAAATGTATACATTTTTATACTAGGTGTTCACAATAGGATTAAAACAAAAAACTTCTAAGTCATTTTTCTAAAGTAAAGGACAGTTTAGGCCCTTTTGCATTCACTACTGGCATCAAATTAATAGGGCGAATACAAAGAATCACTAGTGATATATATGCAAAATTTAGCAAAAAAATCAGTACACTAGAAAAATTTATTACTAAGCAAAAAATTCTATTTATTAACCAAAAAATATATTTATAAAGTAAGTGTAAAAGAAAAAGGTTTACTCTTGCAATCACTAGTTGTTCTTCTAAGCCACAATTTTCCAAATTGCCTTTGTGCACATAATAATTAATATCTTGATTTATTTTTGTACAAAAACTTCTTTTTGCTTAATCATATACTCTTTAGAAGAACAAACGGTCATGGGCGGTGAAAGGGGATGCGACGGGGTGCACTCGCACTCCCCTGGCTCTTGGGTAGTGTAGAAAAATGTATGAAAAAGTACATGCAAGCAGTTAAACTTTAAAGGCATATTATTGTGCAGACTTATGACAAATACAATATAATAAATACACTCTATTATTTAATGTTGCCAAAATATACACAGTAAAATGATCCTGGGGAGTTTTAGATTGTATAATTTGTATTTTACCGTGTTATAAAATTTAATATATTTTTTTAAATTCAATTCTTAATAAGACATTTTTTGTTTACTTTTTAAAACGTATAGAAGTCAAGGACCATCGATATTTACCATTGCTAAAACTGTTGAATTAAACAACGATATATTGAGGTTGGAACTCGTGACCCATCATACATGAATCGTTTGATTATATTGTTATGGTAACCAAATTTTCACCTGGTGGAATTAATGATTTATGGTAATTTATGTTGCGAAAGATTTGGGGTAAACTGTTTGACATACATAACAATATTAAATCAAGCATATCAAAAAAGGTAATATTTTTATAATAATTAAACATATTATCTAGATTCTTGCACACCAAAATTTGTAACATACAGTGTGAGCCAAATTAAACTTCCACATTTTTTAACTAATAATAACTTTGTATCTTTTTCATATTTGGGGGGCTAATAGGTAGACATATTTTCCAATTTTGGTCAAAGGCATTTAAACAGGACTGGACTTACGGAACTTTTTCCAAAATTATTCATTAAACGATGCAAAAAAATTAATTTTATCTACAATTAGGCTAATACGTTTATTTTTAATTAATTTACTGTTAGGTTTGGTCAGCATCCAACTTAGTAACCATGAAAACCTCTAATTTTTTATTTTTAAAGGACACTAAAAAAGTTCTTTTTAAAATGGAGAGAAATGCGTGCTTTATAGGGAGCATTATTTATCAAAAATAATTATAGTTCTAAATCCTCAAATTGTTGCAGATTTGCTTTTACTGAATGATTTCCCATATTTTGTTTACAAGAAAAAAATATAAGCTTAATTGTAGCTAAATCAGATTTCTTTTGCAACGGGGTTAAATACAGTATTTTGAAAAAAGTACCGTAAGTCCAGTCCTGTCTAAATCTATTTGACCAAAATTGGCAAACCTAGAGAAAACATATTTACCCATTATCCCTTTAAAAATAAAGAAGATAGATGCAACAGATAAAAAGTTATTATTAGTTAAAATGTGTGCAAGTTTATTTTTGCCCACCCTGTATATTATTGATCGGTTGTTATTAGTAGGACATACAAATAAAATATCGCGTCTGCGTTATAATAAGGGTTTTGTGTAAGTAGAAAAATTTTCACTTACCCTAATTTGGCCCCCTTGTATATTATTGATCGGTTGTTAATAGAAGGACATACAAATAAAATATCGCGTCTGCGTTATAATAAGAGTTTTGTGAAAGTAGCAAAATTTTTACTTACCCTAATTTGGCCAACCCTGTATATTATTGATCGGTTGTTAACAGGAGGATATACAGATAAAATATCGAGTCTGCGTTATTATAAAAGTTTTGTTAAAAGTAGCAAAATTTTTACTTACCCTTCTTTTACTTTTTATATTGTCCATCTGCCGCTGCGTACATTCTCCTATACTCTGGGAACCCCACAGTTCTATTCCTATCCTGGCGTATGTATATGTCATTGAAAGAATTGGTACCAAATAGGTTATTACCAAAAACGCGACGTTAAAGCTGAAAAAGAGCAAACATTAATTTATAATACATTTTTTTAAATGCAATTTCCAATTTGTTTGATTTAAAAACCAATTTATTCATTTTTTAAAATAATTTGAACTACACTCCTGAACAAAAAAATTGGCAAAATTCACTATGAAATAACTTTTTGTTTTTTGGACTGACTTTAATCATCTTTTTGTCCAGTGGTAGCTTCTTTCATCAATATTATTATTTAATATGGAAATTGCAAAAAGTTTTATAGATATAGGTGTTATACAGGGAAGAGCCAAATGTTGCATTTTGAACCAAATTTTTAAAGAAGACTATAAAGTTTGTGTGTGGTACACTTTTAAACCTTTCTTAAAATTTGTATTTTTGTGATGAAAAATAAATACAAATTTTTGTTTTGTTGGTTTCGTAGTTTTCGAATAAGTAATCAGATTTTTGTTACCTCTTAAAATATACAGGGTACAACAAAAAGTGTGATTTAAAAAAACACCCTGTATGTTATATCACCAGTAAAAAGATCTTTCAAAGACCTTTAAAAAAATACTACATTTGATATACCTATCTTCATTAGTTTCGGAAATAAGACCTTCCAAATCTTAGGCCGGTGACATACTTGCGGCGATGTCGCGTGGTCTGGTAAATATGTAACGCGTGTATTGTTATACATACTTGCGACCGTGCCGCAAATATATTTCAAGTCATAACAATACACGCGTTACATATTTAGCGGCGTAGCGGATTTTGGTAAAAATGCAACATTTGGTCTTTCCAATATGACATTAATCCCATAAAACTTTTTGCAATCCTCATCTAAATAATATTTTTGGGGATGGATTTAGTGGACAAAAAGTTAATTAAAATCGGTTAAAAAACCAAAAAGCTATTTAAGATTGAATTTGAACAAAATTTTGTTTGTCCGGTTTTTTGTCCCGGAGTGTTTATAAATTTATTGTAAAAGTCTTTTTGTTTAAGGATTATAAGTATTATGATTAATTTTTTCGAGTTCATTTAAGCCATTTTGGTTGCCAATTTATTCATATTTCATAAGCGAGAAAAAATGTGGATGGCTTTTTAAAAATCACAAGAATTATTAAATTTCATAATAGTCCAAGAGCCGGAGAGCGGCAGACCTTTGTCATTTTGTAAAAGATGAAAGTTTGTCAGCGCGTGCTCCCAACATAAGTAGAAACGATGGTAGGCTATAAAGTTTGACCCATAGTGGCTTTGGCAGGTACGAGGTGCCAAATTTTAAATTAAAACTTTTGTCATTTTGTAAAAGCTGAATTTTATATTATGTTACTTGGGTCCTATTAAAAGATTTTCTCATTTGTCAGACATTTTTAATAGTTCCCAGTCCTTGGCAAACAAATATATTGGGGTCCGAGAAAGTCCACCATTTCTGTTATTTAACAAGATATAACAAAATGTTTTTAGAACACTCTATATATATCAAAATATTTTTGGACCATGTCTGTTTTGAAACCATACAATTCTTATCTAAGAATTTTTGTCATATCTTTTAAAATTACAGAAATATTGAACTTCTTCAAAAGTCTCTGTCGACTGGGGAAATATCTTCTAATAAGTACCCAAGTAACATATATTAAATTTAGTTTTTACAAAATGACGAAAGTAATGTTGCAATTAATTATTCTTTGGACCTGGTACCTGTTAAAGCCACTATGAGTCAAACTTCAGGGTCTCCCATCGCTTTTACTTATGTATTGTGTGTGTAAACTTTTATCTTTTACAAAATAACGAAAGACTTTCGCTTACAAGTTTTTACTCAGAGTGTTATATCCTTATTTTTTATGGCCTTTTTTATTTTGCTATCTATTATTTTCATGCGCCCTCCTTAAAAGTACGCGATCAAAATATTTCTTATAATTCAGCAAAAACACGTCAGAAAGTAATGCGGGTTGACAGTATTTTTTATACTGTTTCTTCTTAAAATTAGATTTTGCCATAAAAACAAGTTCTGCCTTATAAGCAATTTATTTTGGATATGTTCGACAAAAATGAGGCACCGCATTTGGGAAATTGGTAACCACATTACCCGTTGACATTTTGGGATTAAAAACAAGATGATTAGATAGTCTGTGCAGTAGACTATTTTTTTCTTAATTAGATCGAAAATATTTTTGGAAATGATAAAAAAATGCTGTAAAATCTACAGCCCTTAATATTAATATTAAGAGGTCCCGCATGATAAATTTTAATTTCCCATATGATTAAGCTACTTCTTTCACACGATTAATTTATTTTTTTAGTTTAGAATTTTATAGTTTTTTAATGGTTTATATAAAAGGCTAGAACACATCATTCTACGCTCTGCAAAAAAGCCCACTTTTAAGTGTTTATCAAACCGACGCGTTATAAGTTATTTAACTTTAAAATATAATTTATAATATTTTGTCATTTTTTCCCAATTTTCCGACGAAAGTATGAAGTTTATCTAAGTTTATTACAAAAATTTTGTCAATTTTTTTAAAATTTTTGGACTCTTTTGTTTCTTTTATTTAGCTGTAAAATTTTTAATACTTTCGTATTTTAATTATACAGTAAATTTATTTTTTAAACCAAAATTCATTTTTTTTATAACTTAAGGATCTTAAAGTAGTTTTATTACAATTCTGAAGTTTTTTCCTATATTCCCTGATAACAAGTAATAAAATCGCAGGCGCGGCCGGCCGCTTTATTCTCAGGTGGGTCACATTTTGTAAGCAACTAATTGTGCCTTGCTATACAATGTGTTACATTTTGTATTCAATTAAAATAAACTATTTTTTTGGACAGACTTTTCAATGATAATATGTTTCTTCGTTTGCCGAAAAATATGTATACAAATATCCATTGCAAAAACAATTAAAAATTAAAATAACATTTTTTCAACGACTGGAACAAAAAGAATAGTTCTGATTAGTTAGTACTCAACCTATACCAGTAAAGGTAGATAAAAAGAAGAAAACAGGTACTTTAAACCATTAAAAATAGTTATGATATAAATATTTCTAAACTTAAATCAGAATTGAATGTTTTATAATGTCGCTAAGATCTATGAGAAAATTATTAAAAACTGTCATTGTTTTTACCTGTTGTAGAAAATATTAATTTATATAACAAGTGCATAAAGTGATACTTTTTTACGAATGGGAAGTTTGACCCGGCAATCCCAAGGCTATGATTTTTTGTTGCAATATAATGGCTGTGCTGCAAAAATTAAAATTATTAAGCTTAGATAAATCAAACATGTATAAGATGGTATTTTGGAATATTTTTATACGGTCGCACTGTGGGATAGAAATCCATTATTTTGACCAAAAAGCAACTTTGAAATTTTAATGGCTCATGCTGTGTATTTAAAAGTGGATACTCCAAACTAAATGTAAACAAAATTATAAAAAATTTGACGAACCCCTATGGACAAGCTGCGCATGATTGTTTTTTATTTTTTCTGAATCACCAATTGTAATGTTTGACCAAAAGCTCCCAACTTTTTCTATAAAATCATAAGTTAAATAAACGCTGTGAAAATAAAAATAGAATCTTTCGATACAAAGTTACTCATATCTTTCTGCAAAAATCATTCATATCTTCCTTCAATAATAATTTAAATTTATTGAAAAATTAGAATTGTTTTTTATTTAAATAATTTGAGAACGAATTAAGATAAATTTACGAAATCAAAACTATAATTTTATTTATAGAAAATTCTATTATTCTGTAATAATTTTTAAGTTTAAAAAAAAAACAATTTTAAGTAAGAATTTTAGGGTGCATTTCACCGATTTTAAGTGTTTAATGGCAGATAAATAAAAATACGTGCCTCTTATTTTTTTAATATACTACAACATTTTGCAGTTTTATTAAAATCGACGATGGACACGTAGTATAGTTTCCTTGTAAGTGGAAAGTAATAACAGATTTTTTTGCAGGTAATAAATGAAATATTTATTCTTGCTATCAAGCTAAATTATTAATTAATAAAAGATGGGTGTCTTTTATTTTTTGATGTAGTACAAGATATTTCAGTTTCATAAAAAGCGGCGAGGGACAGCAGGGATAGTTTTTTGTTAGTTATAATTGTGTAAAAAGTAAAAGTAAACCAATTTTTTAATGCTTATACATATTTGGTAAAAATCATCAAAGGATGTACGAGTAGCCATCCAATCCGAAATGTTTACGTGCCGGTATTCGCGTTAGAGTGTCTCTTTTCCTTACATTTTCATGTGTTATTTCATTTAGCTAATCCCAAGGTGCTTAGAGAAAAGGTGGCCTAACTTTCATTTGACAGCTAATAGATGTGACGTTAAAGGGATCCTTTTAAAAAAATGTCGTTATTTCTTTGGTGGTTTGTAAATAAGGTGTTCATATTTGTGAGTAAATAATGGATTAAAAATACTTTAACAATCGTATAAACTATATTTTAGGTTTTAAAAAGGACTCTAATGACGTTGATGTATCAGCTGTCTACTGTCATATCAAAGTTGGGCCACCTTCTCTGTAAGCACCTTGAGCTGATCCTGTATACTGTATAATACAAAACTTTTAAAAAATCTAAGGGTTTCAGCGAAAACCGTTTTGATAATTTTATATTATACTATGGAATTTAAAATATGATATTTTTTTACCTACACCTAATATATTTTCAAATTTTATGCATTTTATGTTTGTCGTCGGTACAACAAAAACCGTCACTAGGTAATACAGTTAACAACTCCCAAAGAGTCGTGGCCCATTTACTCCGAAAAAGCTCCGAAAAAACAGCGTAATAAACTCAAATTGTTTGTTTTTTTTTGAATATAAAAGAGGCCAATTCTGACAATTTGTCGACGTTGGGTGTATATTGTAAAAATGGTAATTTAATGGTCCAATTTGTATATTTAGAATGAACAGAACCGTGACAATGACTATAAACAGTTTTAAGCAAATAAGGTTTATTTATATACAAGGTGAAGATATTTAATATTCAAATTTGCTTGAACGGCACGTTAGTATTTATTTTTGTGACTTACTAATGGTTGTAAGCCCCAATAATGGACAATATTTTACAAGCAAAAGAACTCATTATTTTAAATAATTTAATATAAACAATAAAAAAAATACTAAACTAACATCTTAGACTTATACAGGGTGTTACAAAATCTTGTTTAAAAAGTTAAGGGCAGATTTCACTACTAAAACTATAAAGTTTATTTAAACATGGGTCAGCAAATCGCTCGTTCTCAAGATACAGGATGTTAAACTTGTAAAAAATAATTTTCTTAAATACCTTAAATACACTTTACCCAATTTCGTTTCAATTTGACAATGTTATTTATGAAATTAAGGGGATAATCTATCACTAACCTTATTATGTTTTATAGATATAGAGGCATCTCGAACAGCAACTAAAGAAATATTTCTAACAAAAATAAAAGGTACGCCACTGACTGTGTAAATGTTGGTAAAATGTGTGTGCCTTCTTAAGAAAAACGAATAAAAATACAGCTCCTACGTCTCATTTTTTTTTTTCGTTTCTTGATTAGGTTAGGAAAAAGAATCAAATCCACTTAGTTACATATTTTTAAACCATAAAAGAAGCATTGATTTTTTTTTAAACAAACTTTTTCTTTAAAAAAATTGGGTTTTATGTTTTTTATTTTTATTAGCAACTATGTTAAAACAACAATAAATACTTATTTAAATAAGGTTTATATCCAGTCGATATCGGATTGGATAATCATTTGTGACAAACAATTGTGGCAGATTTTTAATATTTCTTGTAAATCTGAAAATATGATGTTACTACTAAAAACTGACATATTAGCGTTGTTACCTATATAACACTAAAACACTTTTAGTCCTATAAACTCCTACTATTTGACGTTTTAAGAAAATAACAATGCCTATTTAATGTTTTAAAAACTTTTAAACAGGATGGCCAAAAAGTAGATCTTTGTGTAAAAGTAAATTTTTCTAAATTTTTTCATAACTCTTGTTTTCTCTTATGCCATAAACTACAGAATTAACTTTTATAAATTCTAAAAATTAAAATCGTATACCTGGCAAAATGGCAAGTATCAGCAACAAATTGGGCATTCCCAAAACCCCCAAGTAGTAAATATTGTAAGTTTTGTTGAAACCTGTTCTGTAATATGAGACACTTTTCATACACTACGACAATCTTTTATATTATATCCAAGCAATGAACAACCATATATTTCAAAAAGCATTATTACGCAATATAAGCAATGCAAATAAAAAATAAAAAACTGTTTTGGTATTTTGATCCCTAGATTCCAAAAATACTTTCGGAATTTATAAAAGTTAATTCTGTAGTTTATGGCATAACAGAAAACAAGAATTAGGAAAAAATTTAGAAAATTTTGAAACATTTACTTTTACACATAGATTTACTTTTTGTCCACCCTGTATAAAAGGTTTTGAAAACATTAAAAAGGTATTGCTTTTTGCTTTAAACGTCAAACAATAGAAGTTTATAGGACTAAAATCAGGGTGATAACGCTAAAATGTCACTTCTTTAGTAAAAACATCATATTTTCGGATTTACAAAGAATATCAAAAATTGTCAGAGTTGTTTGTCACAAATGATTATCTGAATATTATAAATTTTAAAGATTTAAAAATTTCTTTTATTTAAAAAGTAGTAGTATGTAGACCTTGAGAAAATTAAGTTTAAAATTTTACCTAAAATTTAAATTACTCCGTTCGAATGTCCCGCAGTTTATTTTAAAGATTCATCATTCAAATCAAAATAATAAAAAAGTTTTAATAAAACAAAACAAAAACATTATAAATATAAAAAAGGAGATACATTTTCATATTAAATAATCTTTTTATTTCTTTAAGTTTCCAATGCTCCAATACATACCCAACCAAATGTAAACCACTGTGTATTTGAGCTACGACGCCGCTAACAATGTAAAATAACCTTTTTAAACAAAAAGCGCCTAATTAACAAAGCCTAACAAAAGTTCAACAAGAAATTTATTGCCTTTACAGAGCCAAATTAAAAATTTGAACACGGGTTAACTTTTAATTTTTTTAGGTGCTTTTTTAGGAAAAAGCTATCAATTCAATGTTATTTAATTATGTCTAAGTAGATTATTAATTATAAATGTTAAAAATGTATGTTTAAGTTAAATTGATAAAGTAATCTTTTTAAAAATACATTTTTATACATTATATCTAATTATAAAAACTGGAGTTTCGTTTTGCAACACTTTTTATTGTGAATTTTTTTTTAATTTTTAAGCTCAGTTGTGCAGGGTAGCGCCTTTAAAAAAATGTTTAAAAAAAACTGCCGAATACGGATATTTAAAATCTTTCGACTATGTACACCACTAGAGCATATACTATTAGTCTAAGGTCCAAATGGAAAACCACCAACACCTATCTGTTTACAGGATAAAACTTTTTTATATTAAATGTTATAGTATCTAAACAAAGGTATTGCTACAGGGTTGCCTAAAAAAGTATGTTTAAGGCTACATTTAAATTAAAAAAGAACACCTCAACTTTTTAACACACCCTGTATAATGGCTACCCATTCTTTTAAATACATTCTTCTTTAATATTTTTAATTTAAGTATAGCATTGACCATAATATCTTTGGCAACTCTGTAGCAATACCTTTGTGTAAATACTATAAAATAGTTTTTATCCTGTAAATAGACGGGTGCGCGTCGCTTTCTATTCTGATCATAGTTTTCACACCAAAGGCCTGAATATATGGAAAGAACATTATTACTTTCGCAAATCCGCGAAATATTTTTAACTTAGCAAAACGTTTGGGAATGGAGGGGAATAACTAAGTACAGAGTTTTTATTTTAAAGTAAACAGGGCCTTATTTTTGAACTTCCCAGTATTTTTTTAAAATACGAATATAGCCATTTCGTATTAAAAAAAACAGGAAATGGCTATATTTGTTTTTTTAAAAAGTACAGGAAGGTTCAAAAATAGGCCCTGTTTATTTTAAAATGAATACCCCTGTACGAGAGACCCCATTTACCACAATACAATACAACCAAAGACCTTGAACTGTCTTAGCAAAAAAGTGTGTTGAAAATATAAAATATACAAATTACGTCTATTTTTATTTTTTTATAACATTACCTGCGTATAAACCCGCACCAAATTTTTTCTGCAAACAAAGTCTGGAAAGTTCTATTTAAAAGTTCTTTGAAAAAAGTTAGTAAAAGATCAGAGCTTATCTTTTAAAAAGTTTGTAAAGTTCAATTTAAAAGTTTGCTCTCAATAAAGTATATCTGATTCCAGTATATTTTTCAATTTATTTTATTTAAAAGTTAAATATTTAATATCACTTCGTGCTAATACTTTTTTAATGGTGGAATTCATTGGCATTACGTTTCTTTTATAAGTAGAAAATTATTTTTATTACAGAGTGGGTGTTTCAATTGTGATTTATTTTGAAAAGACAAACTAGACACAACCAGTCCTTTTTTGTTAATAGCAGTTAAATCACTAGTACAATTTAACATCGAAAAATTTCGATCATCCAAACTGGTTGTCAAAATTAATGAAAAATGACAAACAAAAAAATTATTTTAGTCCCTTGGCCACTAATAAAATGGACTTTATTATAATAACACTTTTAAAACCTTTTAGGGGGTTGCTTTTGACGAGTCTACCACGAATATTCATACCGCCATCAATATCAATGTCAAATGTTTCGGGTGTCGGACCGGGCCAATGAGTCATCTTTTTAGTCAGACAATTTACCACATTGTTTTGCATGCATTTTTTAAATACTGTGCCAAAAATCGTAAGGGTTAGAGTTACGAAACTCGCTCAATCCGATACCCAAAACATGTTAATGGGCCTTATGGTTTTGTGACTGTAACACTTACGACTTTTGGCACAATGTTTAAAAATTGCATGTAAAACATTGTGGTTAACTTCCGACAAAAAGTGACGCGTGTACCCAGTCCGACACCCGAAACATTTGAAATTGACAGGCTGGGTTAACGCGCTGCTTTTATATAGGGCGGTTTTAAAAGTATTATAATCATAAAGTCAATTTGATTAATGGCCCAGGGATTATTTGTTGCTGACTTTTGTAAGTTTTTTAAAAAATAATCTATCTGTTTACCACTCGAGTTACAAGTTCACTTTGATTAAGGTATCCACATATTTTTTGCAAGATTAGATTGGCAAATAGTTTTATGGACAAGGAGTTTTTAATTTTATTATAAAGACCGAAAAAATTATTGTACATTCATTTATTTTTCAAGTAAAATATTGTTGGATGGTTTAACCAATTAAATGTATAGATGTGGTGATATATAATATGAATATTTTAGTATATTACACAAGCAACTACTTACTAATATTCATAAAGACTTTCACTACTGATTCCATCTGGCCATTCTGAATAACAAATAACTCTTTCCTCACCATTCGAGTAAGTATCACGGTATGTCTTGTAAAAAGAAGGGAAGGCATGCCTATTATAATTCCAAAGATCCATGTTATCAAAGCTAGAACCAGAGTCACCATACGACCCATCCGAGGTTTTAGTGGAGTCATAATGGCCATATATCTGAAAAAGAAATAAACACATTAACATTTTATCTATTTAATCCTGAAATTAAAAAAGTTGTTTCCTATTATAACGGTTAATACAGGGTGTAATTTAATTGATGGCCAGGATAGGATATGATTTCTTAGCCCATTTTAGCAAGAAAAGTTCATATTTACATATCTATGTCCTAAACCTCTTAACTTTTGAGCTACAGGCTGTTAAGGTTTAAGGAAAAAAATCGTATTCTTATCCTAACTTTAAAACTGTTCGTGATATTTTTTACGAAATTTGGCAAGCACCTACTAAGCACCAGAAGGATTTTTTTATTGTATTTTTTTTTATTTCTTCCAGTGGCGTCCGTATGGGATAGTAAAGATTTTTCAAAAAATATGGTACGCCATGGCTTCTGCAAATATAATTTTTCTCAATCCCTATTTATTTTGCAACAAATTTGCTTTTTTTTCTTCAGATGCACCGTTTTTGCATAAAATTCTTTTTAAAATAGGGCACTAGCCTACTACTTAAAAATAATTTTGCTATACCAAACATGCATCAAAAACGGTTTTTATTTTTTTACGCGAAAACAGTGCATTAGACATTAAAATTATTAGAGGTCAAATTTTTTGCAAAATAATTAGAAATTTTAAAAATAATTTTTATATTTAGAGAAAGCAATGGGGAACCATATTTATTAGAAAAATATTGCACAGTAAAATAAGGCCAGACACTAATAATTTATTATTTTGACATCTGAGCTTGCGCAGATGCATGGTGGGTGGCAGGAGTTTTAATATCCTCACTGTATATTTAAGATAACACATTCTTACTTAGTATTTTACCAGTTATTTTAAAGTGTGAATTTTATTGTACTATAAGACTAAAAATGTATTGTGGTAAAAATCCGGAATTGCATTCTTGTCTCCTTTTCTTACAGGCTATCGGATTTTCCAAAATTTTTGAAATGAAAAACTTTGATAAAAGTCTTTCTAAATTACCCAGTAACCTTTTTTGAAATGATAAGAATTTGATAGTGGCTTAAATAAGCATAGGAAATTTGGACTTTTTATACAGATGTTTTATTCATTAAGTAGTAGTCCTTAGTTAAAACGCCAAAAGGCAGTAACCTAATACTAAAGAGGTACTAAATTCTGAAAACCTTGAAATCTGAATATGTTTCTTGAAATGCAAAAATTTGCATTTTTCCATGTGTATTAATATGCTAAAAGGTTTTTGTTTTGAAAGACATAATACTTTTAAAGCATTTTATTTTTTTATTGTCCAATTTCCGCACTTTTAGGTTAAAATTTTTCATTTTAATAAAATATGTCTTAGATGTTTATTGTATTTTTTATTTTGGTACTTCCAAAATTTGGCTTATGTATGCTCCACTGATAGATTTTTTGGCTTATCACATAATACTGGTGATGGTTTTGTACCAAAAGCGCTGTGCTAGAATTTTGAAGAATAAAATCTGTAATATATATAAAATGTAGAAGTTTATTATTTTTTACATTTTTACCTATACACACTTGTAACTAATTTTCATTATCTTTTTAGATTACCCAATCTTTTGCTGCAGAAACCTTTTTAATGAAAATCCCTACTATATAAGATTTACAATTAAAAAATGTTATTGTGTCTTGTAGTCCAAGAAAAGCGTAAATCAGCGTACCTGACCTAGTTTTGTATAAAACTTTATTCATAACTTAGTGACTTATCTAACCAACTTAGCAATTCTTTGGTACATTCTTTATACACGTCGTGCCACTTCAAAACCTTTATGGGCAATTTTTGCCCACGCGTGGAAAGAAATGTTTATATTGATAATAGGTATCAGGTGGAATGCAACCATAGAATATTGGTTTTAGTTTTTCGTGAATTTTATCAAATTTTATACACAAGTCCTAATTTTTGCAAAATTATCTATATTTTTGAAAAAGTTATAGTCAGTTAAAATTTTGTCACTTATCCACATTTACCAATAAACATTTTGATCAAATAAAAAATACAAATAAAGGATTCGCTTTCCAAACTTAGAATTTTTTGGCGGGGAAGAGAAAGGAAGTAAACATTTTTTTTGATTTGGCAAATTTTAAAAACTTTTTTTTAATTAATCATTTTGAGGCCAACGGCCTTTACTATTCATTTATTTTGGTGTGAGTCCCACGTCTTTTTTTTACAAAATACTTGCAAATCTTAGCCACGCTTTTGCTCAAAATGAAATTTTGTTATAAACTACATTTAAGCAGTCAGTAAATGTATTCTTTCTTTTTCTAATCGCTATCTGCTATTGTTCAAGAATTTAAGACATTGAATCTAAATTGAAGGAATCGAGCTGGCACAACGTATATACTTAGCTTATGGGATCTACATATCGTCGTCTTAGTATGAAAGGTGCCTAACTCCACTTTTATACAAATATGAGATTCTTACCCCATTTGTTAAAGTGTAGCTTAAGCTAATTGTTATAGAATTTCTATAGGTGACCTATGCGTTTAACACTTAAAAACCGTCAAAGGCAACATGCATAATGGATATAATAATGTGGGAGAACGCCTATCTCCAATAAAATTATTAATAAAACAATATATAGGTTTTTTTCGCTCTTTCGGGGTCATCCCACCCAGGCCCGACGACCGCCCCCTAGGTGGTGCACTGCAGCCTGAAGGCTTATTGTACCTTGACCCCTACTCCTTCCCATTCACACACCATTCATTCCATAACTTGGATGGTTGTTGCTCGGTCCGTTCGTTTACCCCCGAGCAAAACACCGCGTGCCGTTGCCTAAAACCCGCCGGTCACCCATCCAAGTTATGGGCGCGCACTTCACTGCTTAACTCCGGAGATCGACGCTGCCGGTACAACCGGAGCAGCCACAAGCGCGCCAATATATAAGTTCATTCTACACTTAAATAATACAGTAGTACTCCTAAAATTACCTACATATCGCATATCACATTTCAGTAAAAATATAATCTTTTTAACACGCTTTTATTAGCTTGGGTTGTAACTATCTATCTATCTATCTATCTATGTAACGGAATCTTTGAGCCTAATTTTTACCAACTTCCAGCGATTCAATTCTTTGAAACTTTGCACACGTATCAAGGACCGATGACAATGCAATAATTTAAAAACAGTATCCCGTTATCCTGATTAGGACCGCCAGGATAAATAAATTCCTTTACAGATCCTCTGTGTCTCTTGACAAAATGGCAAAGGAATTTTTTAGTGAATAAACTGGAGCATTTATTTTTAAAAACTAATTGATATATCGAACTAAAAAATGAAAAATAAATAATAGTTTAAAAAAACACGCTTTTATATGCAACCGAACTAAAAATTAGAAAATAATTTTTCATTACAAAGAGTTTGTCACTTCAGAATAAAAGCGTGGGGTGCTTAATATATTAAATGTTATAATTATTCTATTTGCAAATCTCTATGAGGGAAAAGTTATGAAAAAATAGTAAAATGCAGACCACGCTTTTTACTCTGAAGTGACAAACTCTTTTTAATGAAAAATTATTTTCTAATTTTTAGTTCGGTTGCATATAAAAACGTGTTTTTTAGTTTTTTAAACTATTATTTATTTTGTAAGCATTCAATTTTTAACTTGTCCTTTAAAATTATGTACCTAAAACGGAGTTCCTTACTAAGGCGATGATATGTATCTACATAAACGTAGAATATTTTTGTTTGTTGTAGTTTGTAAAGCTTTGTGACAATAGTCATTATTTTTTGTATATAAAGTAGATTGTCTTTGATTAAACTGAAAAATGCATAATACAATTTAAATGATGGTATGTATTTTAATTAAACAGCGATCTTGGGAAATTTTCGCACCTAATTTATAATTCTTAAAAATTTTTGTTGTTCTTGTTAACTAAAAACTCTTTCAAATTAAGTAGTGTTCTCTATAATGTCTTTTTTTTAAATAATTATTTTCTACTTTACCTTTGTACTAATTTTTGTACATATGCAATGTATACAGCATCCCTAGAAATCTTATAAGGAACAACAGTACCTTCTGGTGTCATATTTAGAAATTTAATTTAAACAAAAAAACAAGCCCGTTTTTAAAGCATATCGATTACACACCTTCCTCTAGGTCACCATAGTGCTCACTTTGTTGGACATTAATATCTGACCTTTTGTTTAATCATAATAAAATTCAGCCTATAACACTCTCGAATAGTGTAGGTTTCTGATTGTGCAATAATTTTTATGATAGGTTCAGTAGCTTCGAAGATTAGCGGCTACAAACAAACAAAGTTACGAACTCTCTTTATAAATTTAGTATATGTAGATTTATTAAATTTATTTCAAGGTAGAGGCTTGCTCTGTATAATATCTCTAGTTGTGTAACATAAATTGTGAAAAGAAATTTATCGCCAATATAGTTAATCTTTAACACTTGCTAACAAATCGGAAATTTATCTGGCATTAACCCCTGCTATTTCCCGTTTTGTTTAATTGAATCAATTAGATCAACTGGTGTAAACATTGTTAGGAACAAACTAATTTCACTAGAAACGTTGGATTCATTTTATATGGTTTGACTTTAGTTTTGGGGAATTAGCGCAATGTAACCGGTCAATTTAGAGCGTATCTATGTAGGTAATTTGTGACTATTTAATGAAACAAATGTCATTATATGCTTAAAATAAAAATTCTAACGGTTATCTAAATTAGGTACATATTTTTTAATAGCTTTGGTAATATTTCAACCCTTAATTAGACGCGTAAAGAATTTTACCCGAATTGGTGGCAGGGTGTATTTAAAACACCAATGAAAATTTTAGAATACTTTTTGCAAATATGTGCAATAAGTAACGTGTTTAACACTAAATATGCTTTTATTAAAATTATTTAACCTGTAAATTAATAATGCTAATTTCGAAAAGCAAAATATTTCCTAAAAATACAAACATATCAAAAGTTAGACAACGTCCGTCAACTTTTTGGGATTTTTACTGGTCATTGGTCCCTGGAAGACAAAGTATAATATGTATTTGTATATTTTTTAAATAACTACGATAATTTTATCGAAAAATAGTACAATACGGCGCCACATAATACTTACATTAATAGTAGTCGCACGGTGTATTTTAAGGACCGTTGACATACAAATATTGATATTGTCACAATTAAATTCTATTTGCAACTAAAACCGGCACGAATGACATCCCTCTGCTAAGATACATTGATTCGTGGTAAAAGAAATCAGTTTTTTAAAGCAAATGGTGATGTCTTTTTAAGATTGGTGTACAATATACACCGGCCCACCTAATTAAGAATTAAATAAAAAATTAGTTTTAAATAGCAAACTAATAGTTGTTTACTTTTTGTAAAATTAAAAAATGCAAAAGAAAAATTCAGTTGTACTAAGACAAAAGGGCAAATTTAGATAAAACTTCTTGTATAAAAGTTTTATAGTTTGTTATCTTTTATCTTTTAAGAATAACACAAGAAACAAATGAACATCAAAAAGTAAATAAAAATGAAGAGGTAAACTTTTTTTAAAGGAGCTGTAAATATAATGAGAATTATATCCGCTTCTCTTAAAATTTAAATGGCCATATTTACAAATTTAAAAAGATAAATATATTAAATATACAATTTTTAAAAGCTTATTTAAAGACCCTTCTAATAGCGACATAATATACAGGGTTCTCCTTTGAAAAAAAATTACCCCTTTATATTTCTTAAGTTTTTAATGATCATTTGTTTCTTTAATTGTGTTCAATATCCTTTACCCAATTTAGTTTTAATTTGGCAATGTTATTTATAGCATTAGGGGTCATTTATCACTAACTTAATTACTTTTAATATGTCCAATGGCGTCTTATCAGCAAGTAAAGGAATATTTCTAACAAAAAACGATACGCCACTGACTGTGTAAAATTTTTGTTCTTTCTTTATATTAAGCAAATAAAAATATTGCGTATCTTGTTTAGTTTAGAAGAAAAAGAAATAAAATTCACCTAATTGCATATTTTCAGACCATAAAAGAAGCTTTGCGGGAACTTTTTTAGGAAAAATTGGGTTTTATATTTTTAATTAGAAACTATGTAACAACAACAATAAATACTTACTAAAGTAAGGTTTAACTAATTTTAACATAGGTGTTTTTGACATTTTTTAGTTTTCTGAAAAGTTTAACACCCTGTATCTTGAGAACGAAAAATATCCGAAGCCATGTTAATACAAACTTCTCTTTATATTTTCTAATGTAGAACATTCTGTAACGCCCTACGTTTGTTTTTACTTATCGTTGTAAGCAGGTAGCAAAATATACATAAAAACCCTCTATTTTTTAATGAAAAAAAATGTTTTAAATTTTATAACCTGCTAAAAAATAATTATTAATTATTAGGTTTCTTTTATTTCTATCGGAAATTAAACGCTATACAAAAAAGGTATCTCATACATTTTTAATAAGTCTAAAATTAATATGATATTCAAGGTCAAAGATTGAAAAACTTTAAGAAAATTATTTTTTTTGTTTTAAGTTTTGTAACTTAATTCATACAAAATAAATCAAATTTGAGTTGAGACATGGACAAGGTAAATACCACTTTTTTTCTGATTTATTTTTGCATCCTCTTATTTTACATAACTTTATTTCAAAAATATCATTTAAATTTGCGAAAGAAATCGAAGTTTAAGTAAACAACATCAAAGTTTGTGCGCAAATTTCAAGTCCTTTCCCAGGGCGGCTGTTTTACACATAAAGGATGGCCTGCAAAAAGTTCCGGCCTTTGGCGAACTTTACAGCATTTCGGTTCATGTAGCCGCTTTCAAGTCGAAACTTTTCTTCATATGAACTGACTTCGGGCTATTGCAGTAGGAAATTAGTTTATTGATGTTTTATCTAAACGTGTATTTGAACTTTAAACTATTTGATAGAACACAGTTTTTTTTAATTATTTTTATGCTCACAGCAGTAAATAGAATAAATACAAATTAAAACATAATAAATCATTAGGATAATTAACTTCTTACAGGGAAGATACACATTAAACCCAACTACTTGCTTTTACAAAACTTGGTCGACTGAGGCCGCAGTTATGATAGAATACCTAGAATACCGACAGTGTACACACTACGAGATTTACTTTTTAATTTTAAAAACTATCGCCGTTGTCCAAGGGACCTATAGTTCGATCAACAATTAAAAACATTTTTTTAATAGGTGAAATACTCATAAATTATTGTTTAAAATTGGAATTAAATAAAGGCGTTTCTAGTAATAAAAGTTATTGACGCTATTGTTGCATGGGGACAAAGAGTAACTTTATAAAAACAAGACCCTTTATATTACTTAAAGAACTATTAAAAAGCAATAAGTTGCAAAAATAGTGCCAATAAATTATTTGGTACGGATTTGCTTGGATCAGAATTAATTAAATAGGGACTAATAAAAATTTTCTTTTTTTACCAGGGACAGAGTGACAGACTCGCTTAAACAAATAAAAGTTAATTGACCCCTAAAACAGTTTTAAAAGAATAACGATTTATTTTTAAAATTAAAAGAAATCTGAATAATAAGTCAACACATTTTTGTTATTTTTAATAAAATGTACTAATTTTGTTATTAAATATTCCAAAAATACTATTACTTTTAAAAGTGGGACATTTATAAGAGAGGCAGATTTTTATCTTGGAGAGCTTTCTATTTTCTTACCATGGAAAAAATGGCAAAGTTTTTTTGAAACAAGTACAAAGGACCATGGGTTGCGAGTAATATGTTTAAATAAATATAATTAATTTAATCATTGTCTATCTTTTATGCAAACAAAACCCATCTCTTTAACGAATAAAAACTGTTTTATAACAAATATAATATATAGGCAAAGGCTTGCTTTAAAAAATATGGCCAAGGCTATGAATAATTATTTTTTTTACATGACAGTACTAAATTACTATCCTTTTTTTTCCCAATTTTACAAATAAAGCCCTAAAATTTAAAACTTTAAAAATTATAATTTTTTTATTTGGTACATTCTTTATTATTTCAAAATGCATACCTAATGTATTAAGCAGCAAATTGTAATATTACTGTATGTGTAAAATATAGGTTGTCATTATACAGGTGTGTTTAAAATATGTAAACTTGATAATAATTTCTAGATAACTCATTCGCAGTACGTTTATTTACATAACAAATAATTTATTAATAAAAAATAGTTTTATCCGGTAAACAAATGGGTAACGGTCGAATATTTAGATCTCGAACTATTAATAAACTCTAAAACCGACAGCCTTCAGAGATCTGTATTTTTCCTAAAATAAAAAAAAACTATAAATATAAAACGCGTACTGCCACTTACTTCTCCTTCAGACATCTAGCTTAAAACCTACGAGAACTGTTCCAGATTAACTGGCAGCAGAAAATGTTTGCTCTAAAAATATTTGAGGTGTTTTTCTTAATTAAGAATTTAGTTTTATCTTTTTTAAAAGGCAATTAAGAAACTTGCTCTACTTAAACATTCCTTCTGTCTCAAGGTGGCAAAGCAGAGGCCTGCAAAATATAAGTTTATGTCTGTGGGAAGAAGTGACATACTACCGACGGCCTCAACTTTAAGAGCAAAGTTTTGCCCTTATGATCTCGTTCTGGTTTCTGCATCGGAAAATTACTTTTAAGTGTTTAAAACTTTTATAACTTAGATAAAAATTACATTACTTATTTTATTTACAATATGTACGTAATGTTTCTATTTCGAGCTTTCAAAAATTTAAAAGTATCAGTTTTATTTTTGACTTCGTTTGAACCCTAGTAAAGGCGCAAAATCCCAAAAAAATTGACAACTTGTCTTATATGTTGGATATCTCTGTGACACCTACACAAGTAAAAATTGTTAGGTGATGCATTTACTATTTAAAAGTCCTGATGTTGAAAGTATTTCATTATTGTCAAGAGAAGAGGATGGTTATCGGAGAGTGCCGCTGTGAACCATATCTCGAGACAGTAATGAAACTTTTTACCGAAGTTTTTATACTATTTTATTAACTTACTACTTATTTATCTGGGACTAACCGGTTTTTTTAAATTTCTATTTCTTTATTTTTTTATTTAAAAATGTGTTAACCCAACAAAATGATTTTTAATTTGTCAAATAATCGCCGCCAGACATTTATCGTGCGTAAAGGTGTAACAGAGATGTCTAAAATAGCAGATGTCAAGTTGACAAGCTTTTAAATTTTTGCGAATGATGCCGAGGTTACTTTTATATAGTTTCGGCCCACGGAAGGAATAGTTATTTTCCTACGACCACATGTGAAAATAGTAAATAGCACACTGTTTTCATGCATAGAAAATGCCTTATATCACACTAGTGTTGTAAAGTACTTTACAACACTAGTGTTGCAAAGTATAATTTAAAGCTGTCATCGCTGTCATTGTTATTTAAAATAAATTTGGAGTTATCAGGCTGTTAATGGGATTTACATTAAAAAAGCCATGCAATATTGTTTTAATGAGGACCTTTTTCAATTCTTAAATGATAAAAAGCGACTAGGTAGGTGATTTTTGTTATAAAAATATTGTTAAACAGTATAATATATCGCAGTAAGGAAAAGTATATATCACCCTAATGATGCAAAGTTTTCAATTGTTTTCTTATTTTTTCCGTAAAGATAAACAACTTTTATTGTTTTTTTGGTGAATAACTTGTGGTCGTAGGAAAAATAGTGTACATTGTACTTGTGTGAAAATCACTTTTTAACACGCGTGGGTTTGTCCCCACTCGTGTAAAATAAGTCATTTTCCACCCTTGTAATGTAATATACTATTACATTACAAGATGCGAAAGTTTACTTTTGGTGTGAGAGGTGGTTTTTAAATGGCCGAGGCTATTTAAAACTTCCGAACACTTGAAAGGCCTTTCGCATCGTGTAATGTATTATATTTTTTTCTGCTACTGTTCTATGTATCGCATAATTTAATAATCATTAACATCATGTTTTAATAGAAACATCAGAGATTTTGAAATTTTACCTGTTAAAAATTAATCCATGGCAACACATTTATTGTTGACATTGTCTGTCATTAGCACTTTGTCAGATATTGAATTATTGTTAATTTAGTATAAATCCATTCCCATTTTAAAATGTTAAATGAATATGAAAATGGCATCCAAAAGGCAGCTGACCTTGCGTGTGCCTCACTTCTGCCAGACAAATCTAAAGAAAGGTACCATCAAACATATAAATCGTTTTCTGAATGGCTTGCTACAAAAATGTGGGACGGATTGACGAGAATGTGATGTTGGCGTGTTTTCAAGAAAAATCCGAGTCTTTCTCACCACCAACCCTCTGCTCTGTATATTCCATGCTCAAGTTAACAATTTCCGTAAACAAAAATCAAGATATTTCGGAGTTCAAGAAACTAGTTGCTTTTATTAAAAGGAAAACGATGGTTAGAGGCAAAAAAGTCAAAAAATTTTAAAAAGAAGAAATCATAAAGTTTTTACTTAACGCGCCTGATCAAAGTTACTCAGTAATGAAAGTAATAGCCATTATGGGAGCGGCTGGGGCATGCCGGACAGACGAAATATACAGAATGAAGCTAAGTGATGTAGAAATAAGAAATGACGTGGCTATAGTAAAAATAGTGGAATCTAAAAATAAAGTTAAAAGAAACTTTGTAGAAACCAACGATAAAGGCTCAGTTCCTTATATCAGATTTCTACAGGAATATATTAAGCTGAGACCAAGGAATGCTCTAGATAAGCGCTTATTGTATCGTTATGAAAGAGGTAAATGTGTTAATCAAGTAATTGGAAAGCACACTATTTCAAATATACCTAAAAAATTGCGAAGTTTTTGAAGCTTGAAGACATCAGTAGATACACTGGCCATTCTTTTAGAAGAACGTCAACTACGTTCCTTGCCAATGCTTCGGATGTCGATATTTTGGACTTAAAAAAGCATGGAGGTTGGAAGTCTTCTTCTGTTGGAGGGATATATTGCTGAATCCTATAGTAATAAGGTGGAAATTTCAAAGAAGATTTTACACGAAATTCCTACCAATATTTTCTCTAATGAAGTAACAGTGAAAAATATGAATATTAACGTAGTTAAAGGTGATAACGATACCCCAACAACAAATTTAAAAACTTCAAGTATTATTCCTCCAATTTCTTTTGCTAATTGCTCAAATTGCACAATTACTTTTAATGTCAATACCTAACCTAGTTTTTTAAAATATTTTGTCATAAATTAGTTACTTTTTATAAATAAATCCTAATATTTTTCACAAGCACATTTTCTTTTTTTTACTCTTACTTTTTTGTCCAGGCGCTGAAAATATTACTTTCGTAGCTAACAACGCTTAGCAACCAGGTAACACGAAGGTTCTCTTTCGTTATTATTCGCGTTGCTAAGACCACAAAGTTTTCTTATTTATACAGTAGTAGAAAAGTTAACTTTCCTCTCGTGGACCGAAAGTAAAAGTCAGAAAAGTGACACTTTCAAAATTAAATTATGGAAAAGTATGGGAAATTATGGGGAAGTATTGGGTATTATGGGGAAGTATGGAGAATTTTTAGGGAATTATGGGGAATTCTGAAAGAGTATGGGGTATTATTGGGATTTATTGGTAACTATGGGAAATTATTCGGGAATTATAGGGAAGTATTGGGAATTATAAGAAACTATTGGGAATTATGGGGAAATATAAGAAATTATTAGGAATTATGAAAAATTTTGCAAAGGTATTGGAAATTATGGTGAAGTATAGGAAATTGTGAGATATAGTTGAAGAAGTATTGGAAATTATAAAAAAGTATTGGATAGTGTGGGAAAGTACTGAAAAATTTGGGGAATTATAGAAAAGTATAATAAAGAAATTATAAAAAATATGCAGTGGAATATCATTTTTCGCTTAATACATATTTTCCTTAAACTCCTTATGGACGACACTGGTGAATTTTTTTGTATATCAATAAATGTCTCCTAGTGCAGAAGACATCTCCCATTTTATAAATATCTGAATTGGTACAAAATATAAAACATTTTTGTTTAACTTTTATCACCCCGTATTTTAAAAATTAAGACGTTTAGGACATATGTACATAAAAGATTTTTTCCTAATTTTCATTGTAGAATCATCCCTTGAAGTTTGTCAGTTAAGTAACTGAAAACTCTAGGTAAACTATCAGATAAGGTTTAGTTCTGGTAACTTTTCAAACTCTTAAGCAATATTTCAAAGAAGGTAGGTAGTATTTGAAATAAATACAAAATAAAAGGACTAAATATAGCCCCCGTCCAAAGTAATTGTTTTTTAATGCAACTTACGAAGGCTGCAAATCGACAAAGTTGCAATTTAGGACACATCTTTATAGGAAAAATAAAGCCCAATTTTAACCTTTAAAATAAACTATTAAATTACGTGTAGTACATTATAAAAATACCCAGTTTAAAACTATGTTAAACATTTCCCTATTTATCTAACTTCTCAAGAACAATTTATTATATTTGCGACAATTAAGGTTGGATTTTATGTAACTTCCGTCCCGAAAATATTGCTGATATTGTTGATAATAATTTATTACTAAGGAACCAAGCGGCATATTACAACGGGGTATAAGTTCAAGTTTTAGGTCTGCGGAAAATTTACAATGAGCGCCGCTTTCTACGATCCTGTTTCGTGCACTGCAGCGGAAAATTACCCTGCTAGTTTGAGGTTAAACTTTTCTCAGCAAAATAGGCTTTATAAAATGAAAGTCTCTTTAAAGCCCAATTATAACTAAAACTAACTTAATAAAAACGAATTAAAATTTTTAAGTTAAGTTTAAAAATAGGTTTAAATGTAAGTTTGTTATGGCCTTACTGTAATGTAGTTAATTAATTTTAAAATTACTGTATGTTTAAAATGTCAATGGAAATTTAAAAAAATCCCTATTATAAAATATACCAATAAGACACCACCATGTTTTGAATAAATTTTGTTTAGATAAGTGAATAATAGTCCCTTGACCAGTAATAAAATTGACTTTATGATAAGAACACTTCTAAAACCTTTTAAAGGGGGTTCCTTTTGACGAGTCTACCACCATATATGAAAGCAACGCTTTAACCCAGCCTGTCAATGTCTATATTTTGGGAGTCGGACTGGGCGAACGCGTCACTTTTTTGTCTAACAAGTTTTAAATTTTTAAACAGTGCCAAAAATTCTAAGGGTTACAGTCCCGAAACCCGCCTTGGTTAAAACCCAAAACATGGGTTTAAGCTTTATGGCGTCATGACTGTATTTTTGACAAAATGTTTACAAATTACATGTAAGATACAGGGTGATTTCAAAATCGATCACGAAACTTAAGGGGTGATTTTACTTGACAAAATAAGGGTAGAGCTTCATATAATTTTTTTCAATATGTCATTCGTTTTTAAGTTACAAGCCGTCAAAGTTCAATTTTTATTTAGGTTTCTTCGCCACATTGCATTTATTTTTAACCAATCCAGTTGATATTTGGCACACAAATCGAGCTTTGCAGATTCTAAAATTTTAGGGCAAAAGTACTTTTTTAAATACTGCCTGAGGGCACTTCATCTTAAACTTAAAATTTATTTACATCATAACTTTTTATTTTGACAGATATCGCAAAGCTGAGGCGCCATTTTATAGACAATCAAAAACTTATAAAATAAAGTACTTTTAATAAAGTCGATAAACCTCACCGCTTAGGCACCAATAGACATCAAAATTTTCATCAGTTTCAATCAAATTACCTACACAATACAGGGTGTCCAGTAACTCCACCGACACAAACTTAACCAAACGATTTTACAACAAAAATAAGAAAAAACTTCATATTAACATATGTCCTAAACGTCTTAGTTTTTGAACTACGGGGTGTTAAAAAAGATTTTTTAAAATATTTAACAGACCGTAGGTCAAAAACTAAGATCTTTAAAACATATGTTTATATGAAGTTTTTTCTTATTTCCTATTGTAGAATCGCCCCGTAAAGTTTGTCGGTTGAGTTACTGGACACCCTGTATGTATGTAGGTAATTTGATTAAAATTGATGAAAACTTTGATGTGTATTGGTGCCTAAACGGTGAGGTTTATCGACTTTAATAAAAAGTACTTTATTTTTTAAGTTTTTGATTGTCTATAAAATGGCGCCACCAGCTTTGCGATATCTGTCACAATGAAAAAGTTATGAGGTAAATAAATTTTAAGTGCCCTCTGGCGGTATTTTAAAAAAGTACTTTTATCTTAAAATTTTAGAATCTGAAAAGCTCGATTTGTGTGCCAAGTATCAACGGGATTGGTTAAAAAATAAATGCAATATGGCAAAAAAACAAAATAAATATTGAACTTTGACGGCTTGTAACTCGAAAACGAATGACATTTAAAAAATATATATAAAGCTCTACCCTTATTTTGTCAAGTTAAATCACTCCCTTAAGTCTCGTAATCGATTTTTAAATCACCCTGTATAATTGTGAACTTATCCGACAAAAAAGTTACGCGTTCGCCCAGTCTGACACCCAAAACTTTTAACTTTGATAGGCTGAGTGAAAGCGCCGCTTCCAAATATAGCGGTATGAATATGCGTGGTAGAGAATTGAATTTTATGTCAAAATTTGAAGTTAAAGCATGAGAGTCAAAAAAGTGTATATGTCAATTTTTTACATTACGCATTACAATTTAGTTAGTAGCTTAGTGACTTAAGGGTCCGATACTTCGGTTTTTGAGTAGAAGCAATAAGCTATACAGTAAATAAAAAATCTCAACATTAGTAGATTTTTGAACAGGACCCACCTCAAAAAGTCCTGCTGGCACCCCCACCCCCCTCAAAGTTGGTTGGCGGGATTGATATAGTTTTTCAATATCTTTAAACGGTAAATGATAAAAACTGATTTTAGTGTCGTTAGATAGAGCACAAAATTCTGCAAAATAGTAATAATTAAAATTGTATTTTTGTTTATTACGTAAGAATCTCCAATATAAAATAGTTGGAGGGGAGCATCCACAAAGGCATTTTTTCATCTTCCAAACCGTCTACCAACAAAAAAAATATAAGACACAAAAAAATTAAGGCCAAAGTTTTCCCTATCGAATGGTGTATAACACTATACTATTTTCTTTTAAATTTTTTTACCAATGGCGTACAAAAGTAGCACTACATTCAGTATAGTAGGTAGTTAAAAATAGAAATTTTAATGTCATACTTATTTATTTTAAGAATATTTCCTCACTTTAGTTATATTAATTGGTAATATTACCTTATTGCGCATAATAGTAATATTAAAATAATATTTTGTTTTTTTGGTAAGACTCTACAACAAAAAAAGTCGAAGGGGGAGTATCCATGGCACTTTTTACCATATATAAAAACATAAAAATAAAATAAAAACAACATAAACGACAAACCACAAAGTTATCATTTAGACTATTATCTTTAAAATGAAGTTACCAGTGGCACCAAATTGGGTACTACAATCAGTAAAGTACCTAGAAATCGAAATATTTAATGTTATTCTATTAATTTTAAAAGATTATTTATTTACTTATGATTTATTAATTAATAATTATACTTTACATTTTATTTACTTATTTATTTTGTTTTATAATTTAATTCATTATATTTTTAAATAAATAACAACAATATTATAATAACTTTTTATTATAAAGATAATAACAAATATGGCTTATACAGTGTGTCCCAGGATAGGTATTGCAAGAGGACAAATTCACCAAAATTTTGGAATATTTAATCGTCCTTGGGGGAAAACTGTCACATGGTCCAAAACTAATAAATACAAAATTTGATTTCAACTGGTAATAGGCATACAGGGCAAGTTATAACTAAAAATATGAAAATGACCAAGGATAAACTACCTTTATTTTAAAAAATAGGACAAAATTGTATAGGTAAATGTTGTAGAGAACTAAATTTTATGTCAAATTTAAAGTTAAAACATGTTAAGTAAAAAATATTCTTGTCAATTCTTTTTTAACTCTGCCCTGTTTAATACCAATGGAAGTAAAGTTTGTATTTATTAGTTTTGGACCATGCGGACCGGTCGCCCAAAATTCCTGTTTTAAAATTTAAAATCTAGGTTCTATTTGTCCTCTTGTAACATCTATCCTGGGACACACTGTAAATAACATCAATAAAACAAACACATTATTACACAACCCAAAAATACCTAATTACAATATTTCCTGCACACAAACATAACCTGGTACATTTTAAATTTTTTTAAAAAACATTTACAATTTGTGCCACATTTATATTTTAATAGTGTATCAGATGATATTTTTTCATTTTTTAAAGGGTTCACAGTGGTGTTCATTTAGTACTTTCTAAAATCCATCCCCATTCAGATGGACATGGAAGTTCAACTAATTGGTTGGCAGAGATTACTCCAACAAATCCTGCTTAATAAAATGCATTGATTAATGTGAAGTGCTAGCATTCATTGTTGGGGTAAATTTTCGTTGACCTTGCAGGGTAAAATAAAGATAGAACAAACCTGATTAGGCAATCTCGATTTCACTTTAAAACAAATTACCGGTCAGTAAACATAACTAACTTCATCTGTTTTGGAGAGTGTTTTTCAAATGTTGTCAATTTGGCCAGGCACTTGTAACTCGCTTGATATTAAAGAGATAGCCTTTTCTTTTGCGATTTGAAAACACTCTTGTATCTCCAAAACAAATCAAGTTAGCCATGATTTACTTTAGCAAATGTATTTGTTTCAGAAATTAAAATCGAGATTGTGCAATCAGATTTGTTCTATCACTTTAGTTTTTGCTATACCCCTGCAAGGTAAAACGAAAAGGCGCCATCCTGTATAATATATGTTATGAGATTATTTCTTAACGACCAATGAAAGTCTGGTTTTTTTGGGAAAAAAGCTGTATCTGACAAATATCAATGTTGCTACTATCAGAATGTTTATCGTAAATGGTTACAACGAATTTTGAGATCACACTTTAATTGCCGAGAGATGAAGTGTCGCTGAATGATGCAATAAATCAATAAAAGTAGCTGTAACTTTTGGAAAAAGATTCCAAGTTTCCCAACACTTTTTTCCTTTTCCATAAAAGGAGGACGTGGTATCGCAACTATTAGTGAATGAAAAAAAAAAAAAGGGCTAGACTTTTTCATTGATTTATTTAGCAATTTCGATACACGAAATATGTTCATATATTTTTATTTTCAGTACCAAACTCAATCCACACGTCTTGATTTTGATTTTTGTACTGGTAATTTTTTTTTCCGTGTATTATGATTATTTATTATTACTAGTATGCAGAATTAGAAATAATTATAAATTAATAAAAACTAAAGTAAAAATATTAAAAAAATTAAAGTATAAATATTAAAAATTTACATTTTTAGGTACTATAATTGGTGTAGTGCTACTTTTGTACGCCACTGTTTTTTTAAAAGATAATAGTATAATGTTATACCTATCTGATAGGGAAAACTTTGGCCTTAATTTTTGTGTCTTATATTTTTTGTATTTGGTTGATGGTTTGAAGATATATCGTAAAAAAGTGCGTGTAGATGCTCCCCCTCCAACATTTTTTTGTTGTAGAATTTTACTAAATCAACAAAATACACTTTTAGTGTTACTATAAGATAATATTACCAATTAGTATAACTAAAAGTGAGATATATTCTGAAAATAAATAAAAGTATAACATTAAAAATTTCTATTTTTAACTACCTACTATACTGGTGTAGTGCTATTTTTGTACGCCACTGGTAGCTTTAATTTAAAAGAAAATAGTATAGTGTTATACACCATTCGATAGGGAAAACTTGGCTTTAATTTTTTGTGTCTATATTTTTTTGTTTGGTAGACGGTTTGAAGATATATCGTAAAAATGCCTTGTGGATGCTTCCTCCAACTTTTCTATATTGGATTCTTACGTAATAAACAATAATACAAGTTTAATTATTACTATTTTGCAAAATTTTGTGCTCTATCTAACGACACTAAAATCAATTTTTTATCATTTACCGTTTGTAGCGATATTAGAAAAAACTATATCAATCCCTTAACCAACTTTGAGGGAGGGTGGGGGGTGCCAGCAGGACTTTTTGAGGTGGGTCTGTTCGCAATCTACTAATGTTGACATACTTCTATTCACTGTAAAGCATTTGCTTCTACTCAAACCGAAGTATCGGGTCATTTTTGAACAATAAGTCACTAAGCTATAGTGGGTAAAGGGGACAACAAAAAAATATATAATTTTAAATATTTTTGTAAAATTTGCTGCTTAAGCCAAGTATTTTAAAAACTGTTAATGCATAATGAAAACATTTACAAAAATATTTTCCTTACTTTAATTCTTTAACTTTAAATTTTGTCATAAAATTTGACTTTATACAAAATGTACTTATACAATTTTGTCCTATTTTATATATAAAAAAAAACGTTAGTTTTCTCTTGGTCATTTTTCATATTTTTAGTTATAACTCGCCCTGTATAACACCAAGTGAAGTAAAATTTTGTATTTATTAATTCGGGATCATGTGACCGGTTTTCTCAGAAAGACTTTTAAAAATTTCAAAATTTTGGGTCTATTTGTCCTCTTGTAATACCTATCCTGGGACACACTGTACTGTTGCCAGTTTTTTTTAAATTTTATTCTGTAGTTATATTGTTTGACCGTACAAAATAAAAGTTTATTTTCCTTCATATGGGTAATATCACATGTGATAGGTCTTTTTTATATATTTATTTTATTATTTTCAATATTTGAATTACTATTACTAATTTTTTTTTGCAAAAGTTATTCCACGTACTTAACAAATAAAAGGAGATTTCCTTTACGCTATTATTTAAGAAGTAAAATATAGAAATAATATTATACATGCACATTTCGTTTTATAAAAAAGCAATTTACCTGTCTATCGATATCGACATCAGAGAAAAACACTGGCGCAAACTGACAACACTGCAATAAACTGGCTTATTTTACAATAGAGCTCACCAAACGGCCAATGGGAATACAGCATATATACATAATTGAAGGTGACGTTAAGGGTTGAGACCATTGTATCTGCTACTGATAAGTTTACTGAAAAAAAAAACATATTTTTATATACAGGCTAGATTGAAACATTTAATGAAAAGTTAATTTAAACACGAATTCGCCAATTTTTTGTTCCTAAGATACAAGGTGCTTAACTTAAAAAAAAAAAACTAAAAAAAATCGAAAACACCTATTTAAGGTAAAATTGTAAGACTAGATATAAACCTTATTTAAATAAGTATTTATTGTTTTTAAATAATTTTTAAAAGAAAAAAATTCCGCAATGCTTCTTTTATGATCTAAAAATATGCATTTATAATTTATGTGGATTTTATTTTTTTCTCTTTAACTAAACAATACAAAAAAAATATACATAACCTTTGTATTTTTATTTGCTTAATCTAAAAAAGACACAAAAATTTAACACATATTTACACAGTCAGTGGCGTAACGTTTTTTTGTTAGAAATGTTGCTTTAGTTGCCAATCGAATTGCCACTGGGCGTATTACATGTAATTAAGTTAGTGTTAAATTACCCCTTTAATGTCATAAATAAAGTTAAAAATTAAGTATATTTAAAATAAACATTTTTGTTTTACTAATTTAACACCCTGTCTCTAGAGAACAAAAACTTACCGACCCATATTTATACAGACTGTCCAAGGATGGGGTTAACAAACGAACAAATGGACAAAAAATTGTATTTTTGGAAAAAGTAATTTTTCATAAAAAAGTTTCTTATAAAGGAATAATGATTTACAAAGAAAAAATGTTGATTGTATATACAGGATTCGAAACAATGTCATTGGAAAAAATTCTTTAGAATACAATTTGGAATCAATAACAATAGTAAAACAAATTTGGAACTCCACAATTTGGTAAAAACGCCTTGATCACATTCGTTTATAAGTGAAAAGTTGTGTTTTGTGGAAATTTGGAAAAAGCAGGTGTTTGAAAAGCAAATTATAAAAGTTTTTCAGACCATTTTATTATAAAAATTCAAAATCATCTATTCTTGATAACTCCAAAATAGGTTTTATAAAAATTTTGATACACCTAAACCATTAATAAAGTCATTTAAAATGCTATTCTAAATGTTATTGTTCTTAAAAATAAAAATAATGGTTGTTTTCTCTTAGAGAAAAACCATGTTTTGTTTTAGTTTTTAAACAGCCTGTATAAAAATAAACTTGTTCTCCGTCCTTTCGTGAGGCATATTTTTTAATAAACTTTTTTCATATTTCTAATTGTATCTGCCCTGCTTAAGAACATTCTGTAACACCCTGTATAATTCAATATGTAATTTAAAAAAGAGTAAATTTATTACAAGATAAAGAGTATGTTATAATAATAAATTCATATCTGTTTTATGCCAAGGTATTAGCGCAGTGAAATAAACTCTCCCAAAATAAGGTCTAAGTGCTTAGAATAATTTATTGAAACCTGATACACACTTCCTTATAATCCATTATTTCCTTTCAAGTCCTGTTTTTATTTTATTTCTGACCGACTTTATTATATAAGTCCACTAGCTTGGCAAGACAGTCGTAATTTCTAAGCTAAATCCGTTTCTGACGTCACTGCAGCCACATTGTTTTCGAGCGGATGGTCACGATTGACAGACTACGTGGCTTAGTCTTACATGGAGAAAATGGACTGGCAAATAAGGAAATACCGATGGAAAGCTAAATGCAAGCAAAAGAAATACACGTTTTACTCTAAAACTGGGAAAACAATGTCGTGAAATGTTATGTGACTCCTAAATATAGTAAAGAATCGCAACTTGTTCATTTTATTTAATTGTGGAGCAATAATCTTTAAAACACAATTTTATTGTTTATGATACACGTTTCTTTTATTAACTAATTTAAAATTGTAATTTTACAAACTTTTTTTTGTTCTTTGACCACTTAAGAAACTGTCCAGTTGCTTTAAAATAAACTTTATAACCCCTAAATAAACTACGTAAAATAGGATATAAAAAAATATGACAGCAGGATGGACCTCTACCTCATGTAGTCAGCCATTTGTTTTTTCCTGTAGGCCAAATGGTAAGGTTGTGAAAAATCATTTGGCCTCCAAAGAGCCCTGATTAAAAAAGTATATGTTTTATAATTATAAAATTATTAATTTTGATATTCGTATGTCGTAAGAAAATGATCTTTAAAGAATGTCGAATTTTCCATATAATGTTAATTTATTTTTACATTAAAATGTAAATCTTATTATAAAAAAAACTAAGAAAAATCTGAGAAAATTAACATTTGGGTTACCAGGTATATTATTCGTAAACAAACTTCCTAAACTGCTCGTGAAATTACCTTATTTTACCTTTCCTCAATTTGTTTGGTAATTTCAGTTTACAGTGAATATACTATTTAGCTGTTACTAATCATTTCATTCATTGAAAACAGGGCCACCATCTGTACTGAATATAAATTTTCCTTGTTGAAATGTGACAACAACATAATTAAAGAAAATCCTATTTATAGAATTGACCCGGTAAAATAATAATCACATTATTTTGTATGTTAAATAGCAAACATTTTAAGGAGTATGAATTTATAACTTGACACCAGGTATATAACACTAAAGAAAATTTAATTCTTTTAAAATAAAATTTTGCTTATAAAAATAGTTTCTGGAGCACACCAGTCCTGTTTTCTTATTATAAAAAAAGTTTTTGTTTAAATATTTTCATATATTTACAGTGCCGGATTAAGTGTAAAACCTTAAGGGCCCGTTTTAGCGCCAGATTAGGAGGGGCTCAAATTAAAGGAGAAAAGAAAGTAAAAGTTAAATAAGGTATTCCTTTTTGCCGTTCATAAATGTTTGTTAGTGGTTTAGTCCCATCGGAAGGGGCGTATCTAAATGTCAAGGGCGTAAATTTTTACCTAAAGCCATTTTTGTGCTCTTCAATTTTTTTTACGATTTAAATTTTATTTTTAGTTAAACTGATCAAAAGGGCACACCATTTACTATTAGCTTTAGTAGGAAATATGCCTTGATCTGGCACTGCACAAAGGCCTAAAACCAGAGTACCGTGGGTGACGGGTTATTAGATGTTTAAGCCTTTTTTTTCCTTTCCGTCAACGTTGTTCAAGCACTGAAACTTAAAGTTATTGCATTAAACTTGAAATAGTGCCACCACGGAAGTTTTTTTAATAGCTACTACCCCAAAATATCTCCCCGGCTTGAAATCGAAGTTAAGCGTTTTGGATTAAATATCAAAGACTCTGGGGCTCAATTCTGCTAAATTGAACTCATTCGTTCGCTGAACGTATACGTTCCGGGAGCGTATAACCTTCACTTGTTTTTCTTTAACGAACGAATAACCTTCACTTGTTTTTCAAAAAAGGCGGCCATAAAACAGAAATCTGTATTACCATCTGACATCTGACAAAATTCAAAGTCATTACATAACCTAAAATTCCTTTAATGTGAAATTAAAGTTGAAAAAATCAGTTAACTAAGCTAATAAAATCAAAATATACAGTTTAATTGAAATACAAGAAGCAAATAAATAATTAACATGGTCCTCCGCAGCCAGAATAATCATTTGTAAGCAAAATAGTTCCTAAATTACATAACCTATAACCAAAAAGGGTTCGTGAAGCGGTACCTCTGCAGCTCCGTCGGCGCAAAAGCGCAAAAGTTCGTGAAAGCGTTAGCCTGAAGCTCATTTGGAGTAAAATGAATATGTCAGTTGTCAAAATATAGATTGAAAAGAAAAACTATGAAAAATTACTTATTGCTTTGGAAAAGTAACTAACAAGTTATTGCATATAACTTTTATACCATCTTCCATTTATACTTTCTAAAAGAAGGCCTTTATTGAGTGTTAGGTACTTGTACTGAATGTTAGATTAGGACAAAGGGTCATTGATTAGGAGAAAGACTAGAAATGGAGATTAGCAAACTACATGAAAATATCACTTAAGGTAAGTAAACTAAAGTAAACTCATATTTAGAAAAAAACATTTATGGTAAATTTCTTTTTAGTTTAAAAAGGTAATATTAAAAAAAATTGTCTTATTTATTCAAATTGGGTAATTGTCTCGAAAGTTGGAGCAACCCCAATTTTGAACAAATTTGATATACAGGGGCCCAGAACTAATAAAAAAGGGCTGGTTATTTTTTTTGCTGCTTAATTAAATAGTATGTTCTAATTTATTGTTATATTAAGAATTTTGTGCAAAAAGACGGTGGAATATAGTGAGAATAGGAATGTTTTTAATATTGGGCAAAATCATAGTTGCTCCCTTTCAAGAGAATTACTATAAATTGTCAGTACATATCGGTAATTATTATTAGTTAAAATAAATAGGTACCCAAAGATAGCAAAACACATTTGTTACTTACATGATTTTAAACAAAGAGTAAATTATCAAAACCTTTTATTGCTAGTTGTTTTCTTTTTTCATTTAATAATAATAATTTTATTTGTTGGACTCTAGAAGACTACGAATATCCCTTAGGACCATGCCAGAAGACAAAATTGCATAATAGTTCAAGAATCATATCAAATGATCGATAATCAAAATAATAATGCCCAACATGACTTAACACATAAATTATCAAGCTTCTGTAATTTTTTAAAAATAATAAAAACAATCAATAAAATTTTGTTGTCTTTATTTTAATTCTTAGGTTTACAATAAAAAAGTACATTAGAGTAAATAAACGTTGTTTTTATAAACATTAAGTTTCAGTCCTGGAATATTTTTGCAGATAAGCGCTTGAAAATACTCCCAGTTTATATAAAATAATGGTTCGCTACCTACTGACTGATAGCCTAGTTTACACCGTAAAAATCAGTGAATTCTTTTAAATGAGTTTTAACTTTAGTAATAAAATCAAATTTGGGTATCAAACTTTACTATTTATGAGTTTCCATAATATGAAAAGTACGCTTGACTTTGACAAATCTGTCATATTTTAAATTTTAATGCGGTGTTGTCCGCCAATTTGTGAAGGTGGCTATGCACGAACGAAGACCTTTTTGTTTTCATAAGAGCCTAGAGGAAATAAAGAAAAAAACTAATAAAACGCAAACAAAAAGGCGCTTAAGAACAGTGGAATAGGGCCCTTGTTGCATTGCACTACCAAGGTGACTAAATATTTAAAACTAAAGAAAAGAGTTAGAGAGTAACTTAATGTAAACTGTGTTTATAGTTATTATACAGGGTTAGTAGAAAAAACGAAACGGGTGATTATCTCAGCAAACGTTCAAAAATTGTATTTGCAGGGTCGCCAAGTTTATAGTTTTCCCTGTAGGTCACGGAAATTTTAAAATTTTAAATGGAATACCCCATTTTTTATTATTGTAGTCAACTGCTGGTATCATCTTTATTATGACCTGACATTATCGTTTTTTTACTCTTGTCAATTACGAAGATCTGCCATCATGCTTTTTTTCAAAAATAATACAAAAACGGCTAGGTATGGTCCATTATCTAGGAAACAATTCAACCAATATTCGTCAAAATTAGTACAGGGGCATTTTTGCGACGTTTTTAAGATTCTTTTAAAAAAGTCAAGAAAAGGAAATAAGAAAATTTAATTATAAAATATCGCAAAAGCAATTTCTGAATTTAAAATGTTCAGTTACTCCCCTGTACTAATTTTGACAAATTTAGTTTAAATCGCTTTTAAGGTAATTGACCATAACTGGTCGTTTCTGTATTTTTTTCTTTGGACAATTCACGAAGGCTGAAAGCCTAAATACTAACGTACCGTGGATGTCTTAAGCAAGGTAAGAGGAAGTTTTTTAACACGGGACTTAAAAACATGAAGATTTGGGGGAGAAGGAAATACCTTCGCTGGCAGTAGGTTCCACAGTCTAGAAACTCTAGGGATAAATGAACGAACGAAATGGGAAGTTTGGGGCCTGTTTAGTTGGACGGTATAGGGATGCATACGTGCGGCACTACGAGTTTCTCTGTTGGAAACTGCAAGCTATATTCAAGCTTGATGCCAAATCTTTAAAATTTACAGAAGTAACAAAACGAGAATATCAGGTCATAATAAGGTTGATACAAGCAATTAATTACAATAAAAATAAATAGGTTTATTCTATTTAAAATTTTAAACTTTCCCAACCTACAGAAAAAACTATAAACTTGGCAACCTTACAAATACAATTTTTAAATTCTTCATGTTCAGTTACCCCTTGGCACGAAATTTGGTTCATTTATATTTAACGATTGCTGAGATAATGCACCGTTCCGATTTTTTCTACTAACCCTGTATACTTAAACATCTTACACAAAATATAAAAGGGATTTTAAAGCTCTTTAGCCCTTTCATTTTTTGTCTTTAACGTAAAAACAAAATTAAATAAAAAGAGCTTTTACCAAAATAAAAACCAACTCAATATAAATAATGATTTTATGCTTTAAAGGTTATTTTATATAAATATCAAATGATGTTAGATAAAAGGAATACATCAGCTCAAATCATCTTCAGGTACGCGAAACCTAACGATATATATTATATAAGTCACCAAAAGAAGTAAACGGAACACTTATGGTTGCCTATAAGTGCAAAAATGTAGAGTCTTTAAAAAATTGGACTTGCAGTTTATAAAATAAGAAATGCAATTTCCTATTAAAACTGTGTCTTTAGAGCTAGAAGAACGGCAAAATAGGTTTTAAGACAAATTTAAAATTAAAATCGTATTTTTAATAGATTTTTTCCACAACTTTTCTGTAGGACTAAACTGCTGCTTAATTCAACTGTAACTGAGTTTTTTGATAAATTTTAAGTCGTTATTAGTCTTAAATTAAATGCAATAACAAAATGCGGTTCTTACCATTTTGTAGGAAAACCTTTGTAAAAAAAATGGCTATTCCAGTTTAAGTAAGATTTTTCTTGTTTTTATTCTACAGGGTGTAAAAGAAAAGTCCTATTTTTGAAAACATCTTTGTCAAAAGCGACATTTTACAAAAACACATTTTTGTTTTTTAATTAAATAGTGGCATATTCAGCACACCATTCCAAAAAAAAAACAAAGTTTTTCAGATTTTTGATATCTGCTTCATTTTTCCAGATACTATTTTTTTTAGAAAAATAATTTATTTAATATTGTACAGAGGTCAATTTTTTGGATAATTTTAAAATTTTTAAGTACATTTTTTAAAACTGTATTAGAAATTCATTTTAAAACAAATTTTTAACGCGTCAGTAGCGTCGCCAATGCAATAAAATTTAATTTTTCTGAATAATAACTTCTCTATTTTTGTAGGCACCACATACTCTGTATTTAAGTGTCAGCTGTTTTTTACAACTTTCAAAAATTTTGGACATTTATCTCGGGAGCGTTTTTTACTTTTGCAAAAGAAGTTATCAGTGGCGTAGATATTATATATTTCCGAATGCTCTTTTTACTTACCAGAAGATCATCGCATCGCAGTCATAATTGGTAATTCGGGTATTTATTAAATAATTTAGAACACACATTAACGTTTTTTTATATCTTAGTATTAAAAAAATAACATACAGAGTGTGTTAAAATTCATGTATTTCACATTTTTACATTTTTAAAAAAAAGCATAAAATATTTAAAATACACGTTCTTGCGTCCTTTAAAATAATAAACCTTGCAATTTTTATCAAAACACCAAAAATGCATCTTCTATCAATTTTCACATTATAACCATATAAACATGCAGAGAAATGCTTCATATTTTATTAAGCAAAATCCATTTGTGAAAGAAAGAGACACCAAACAATAAATTTGTTTAAAAGTAATTGATGATTTTCGTTTAAAAAAAATAGTAGCGTACTATATTTTTCCTAAAAATATTTAATTTAAATCCAGCTCGAACAGCACTAAAACAAATAAAAAAATTACATTAACAAAAAATGCCACGTAATGTGAAGTGGCTCTGTACCAAGTTTCTTCAAAAATTTTATAGTGGTACACACACAGATATTATAGAAAAAGGATATATATTTTTTAAAGTTTACCACCCTGTATCCTAAAAGTTAGGACGGTCAGAACAAAGGTTTATTTAAACCTTCGTCCTAAAATCATATAAGGATTAAAATCCTGCTTTAAAAAAATACAAATGGAAATCCATGAGTTTTAAAATACCTTGTATGTTATTTTTTTTTTTAAAATACTAAGATATAAAAAAATGTTAATATCTGTTTTAAGTTAATCGATAAATACCCTAAAATATCCCGAATTACTAGCTATTACGGCAATGTGTTGATATTCTGGTAAGTTGGTAAGTAAAAAGAGCATTCGGAAATATATCTTTTTGCAAGAATAAAAAACCGTCCCGAGATAAATGTTCATATTTTTTTTAATTGAAAAACCATTGAACTTTTAAATACAGAATATGTGGTGCTTACAAAAACTTTAAGAAGTTATTAATTAGCTAAATAAAATTTTATTACATTTGCGACGCTACTGACGCGTGAATAATTTTTTCGAAATATAAGTGGATAATAAAAATCTGAGAAACTTGCCTTTTGGAATGGTCTACTGCATAACAATATGTACATAAATAAAAAACAAAAAAATTTTTTTGCAGAATGTCACATTTGACAAAGTTTTTGTACAAAATATCACTTTTCTTTTACAACCTGTAAAATAAAAACAAGAAAAACTTTACTTTCACTGGAATAGCAATTTTTTCTAAAAAGTTTTTCTACAAAATGTTAAAAACCGCATTTTGTTATTGCAATTTATTTAAAAGTAATAACCATTTCACATTTATCAAAAAAATTCCGAGTTGCAAGTGAATTGAGCAGCAGTTTACGGTGAGTTTACACGGGTCTTCGATGGTCTGCGGTAGTGTAAAAAGTGGTTTACCAGAGATATAAATATTTAAAAAGCCCGCGAGTTGACTCAGTCTCCCGTTGCAGCATGGAAAAAGAAGAGAAAATTATTGTTGCTGCTTCTTTGTGCACAATTAATATGACTTTGTTTTTGCAAAATAAAATAAAAAATAAAGCAAAAATAAGTTCTTAATTAAAATAATAATTTCTTCAACTAAAACACAAACAGATAAAATAAATCTGTTGGCACATTCTCTATTTTAATTTAAGAAACAAACTTAGGGGTGAAACTAAAAATGATGGCTATATTTTCGGCACTATAATTATGTATATTTTATTAAAATAAATAATTATCTCCGTAAGAAACATATGTTACTTGAGTTTTTTTTTACCATATTAGTCACCATTTGTCCTTAACAACAACTTTCGAAATCTCCGCGTACCTCTAGAGTAATAATCACTCTGTATACGTGTAAATTATCTTCATGTTTACCTGAATTGTTTTCATATTTTCCGATGTAGAATCTCCCCTTAATTTTTCTTAACAACATTCTATAATACCCTGTACTACTCCTTCAGAAAATTAAAATAATTAGGCTAGTGCTAAAACTCTCCATACAAGCCTTTATTCTCGAAATTTTTACCGAAACGCGATGGAAGACTAAAGACTACGGAGGACTAGTCAAGAGACTGTGTAAGACCGTTGGACACCGGTATTCTACACGGTCGGTAATTTTAGAAAACTTTTGCTTAGTTACGGCCGACAAAAAGTCGACCAGTAGAGACCATCGCAGACCATCGAATACCCGGTAACCGCACCCTCAGATAGAATATTGCTTTACAACCTAAAAGGTAACACCGAAACCTTTAATAAAGGATTAAAGTATTTTGATTAGATAAGTGTCTATATTTTTTACCGGTGTGTTATAATTTTTGCCAATTTTTATTTAATATTATTATTATTTTAATAAAAATATATTTTTAAGAAAAATCATAGGTTTTATAACGATTTTTTTATTACCCAAGTATAAATACCAACAAATTTTATAGTACAATTATAATTATTATTGTGGCATATTCAATTATATAATTTTGTCAAATTTATAATGTTTAAATAGTACAATGGGTGTCAACAAATCTATTAGACAAGGCCAAACTTCTGGAGAATTAGACACATCAAAATAAAACTTGGTAAAGGTAGGTAAATAATATGGACAGAAGAGAGTTTTGGGATATTTAACACTTTTTGCTTCCGTTTTAATCGAAAGTGGCTCCATTTATAAATTTTTAATGAAACATTTGGTATATATTAATAGTTTTGAAATGACGCAATTTTTAATAAAAATTTAATATTTGAAAAAGTTTTTACGCCCACGTGATTTTTTTAAAAGTCATTTGTAATATTGTCCCAGGTGGCTCTGATTCTTTATATATGTCCTTATTTTTAATCCGATCGCAAATAAATTCATATTGTTAGATTCGTCTTTTTTTTAAACAGTGCTTGTTTCTAAATAAACATGTCAAGCTAAGTAAATCCATTTAAAAAATTCTTTTTAATAATGTTGTTTTTTAATACCTCTCTTTTTTATGCTCTAGACCTATTAACAGAAAGATAAAACGGACTTTGAGATCCTCACAAAAAATATCATTAAATTTCTGTCCAGAGGTAAAAGAAAAAACTAAATTTACTTGACGTAAGTAATGTGAGAAACCAATATAGACCATTAGCAAGGAGAAGGGCACGTTCTAAATCAAACTAAGGCACGTACGATCCGTTGTTTTATTTAATGCAAGTCCTTTCCTGTCGTGTATAAAACCATTTTCCAAACGATATATTATCTTTTAGCGAAAGGTTTTCCCTCTTTATTATTGTCGAGGCGTTAAGGTAAGAACAGTCGAGAGATAAAAAGGGCTAAAAGGGACATATTTTATATTCCGTTTAAGCAGGTGTTAAGGTCATGTGTGACAAAGCCGTCTCTCGTTAAATTGGTTTATAGTGATACGTTCAGCTATTGTAATTTATATTCTCTACTTGAGCCAGACAGGGTTAATTTGGGAGTACTGTAACGCCACACCATTTTACAAAAGAAAAGTGTCGGACTTACAAATTATCAAATATAATTTTTTTGACGTATTAGTTTTTAAATACGATGCCATAATGTCACATTGTTTCCCAAGCTTAAGAGAAAAAATCAATTTTAATAATAATGTATTTAGGCATTAAAAATACTATGGAACTCATGACCATAACATGTCAAAACTTTTTAAAATAGCAAAAATACTAATTGCTTAAAGTCATAGAATATAAATTTTTCGATGTATTTAAACGTTTTAAACAAAAAGCCCTGTTCAGTTTTGCTTCAGCCACTACCAACCTTCAATAAATTTTGAAATGCCGTTAAAACTAAGAGTTTTTTAGTTTTTCTGTGGCTTATGGTCTTGTTCTGAACTGATTTATGTTAAGGTTTTATTCATCATTTTCTAAACTCTGATATACACTTTTTTATTTTTTTATCTTAGGACATTTTCCTATGGTTTAAAACTTAAAAGCAAACTGCAAGTGTCTTAAGGAAATTAAAAGAAAGTTTATTGAAAAGAGAGTTTTATAGGTGAAGAGAACTTCACTGAACATTAATTTTTTGTTACATGTTACAACACCGTTTGGCGGTTTTATCTATTTACGTATATGAAAACTGCTGAAAATGTTAGTTAATTTGTTTTGGCAGTTTTTACTTATTTTATCGGTAGAGGCCAACGTCCAGCGGTTTAGTTTATAAGTTTAGTTAATAAAAACTATTGAAAACCGCCAAATAATAGTTTAGCCTACACGGAGTTTTAGAGTTAGACCAGGGTAGATAATTTTTGAAATAAAAAAAATATATAGTAGAATAAGACCCATTGTAAAAGTTAAAAAAATGTAACAAAATTTACGGAAAAATAAATTCCAAGCTTCCTAAGTTCAGGAAGAGGGGATTAAATTGTAAAAACGGTCTTTCTGGATTTTAGGTCAAACTACAAGTCCTATGGATAAAAGTTAAATAGTAGAGTTTTAGGCAATTAAAAATCCACATCTTTTGTATTTACGCTTTCTTAACATAACCTCAAAATTAAAAAAAAATAAAAAACTATGTTTTTGGGTTTTTTATTGTTATCTTTTACAAAAACAATTATTTTTTACAATATTTGGTTAAAACGTACCTTTATTTGTCCCAAATATACTAAATTTTTTGTTTTTTTAAATATTTATTTTTAAACATTTTTTTGACTTAATATTGAAATAGTACTCTTATTTTCAATCTAAAATTTACGTGTCAAAATCGACATTTAAAAAGTCGGTATGTTTTTTGTTTGTTAAAATCTCCACTTTTCAATGGTATAAGAAATGTATACATTACTACTGTAAGTTTTCTCATAAAATGAATTTCCATAGGACTAGTTATTTTGCCGGAATTCGACAAAAACCGTTTTTTACCTTTAAAAACTCAGCCCCTTCCACTTTCCGACCCCAGATCGCCTGTAATTTATTTTTCTTTTATTTTTGTCATTTACTTTACATTTTTCAATGGTATTCATTTGGTCATATTTTTTTTGTTTCAAAAATTATTGACCCCAGTTTAATAATGATTAAAAAAATATGATCCGAATTTTTTGCGTTGTCTAAGAGCATTTACCCTTGTAATGTATAGTTTTTTTTACACCGTTAGAGAGAAAAGATTTTAACAAACAAAACAACATTTGACTTTTTAAAAAATGCCGATATTTTGGCATGTGAATTTTCGATTGAAAATAAGGGTATTTTTCTTACATTAAGTCAAAAAATATATAAAAATATATATTTTAAAACCAAAGAATTACAATATATTTGGGACAAATAAAGGTACGTTTTTACCAAATCTCGTAAAAAATAATTGTTTTTGTAAAAGGTAAAAATTAAAAAACAAAAACTTGTTTGTTTAAAATTTTTACATAAATTGTAAGGTTATGTAAAAAAGCTTAATGCAAAAGTTGTACATCTTTACACTGCCTACAACTTTTAAATTTAACTTTTTCGATTAAACTTATAGTTTTGCCGGGAATCTAAAAAACCGTATTTTACCCCCTCCTTCCTCCTTCCCGACCTCAGATCGCCTGGAGTTTATTTTTCCTATAAATTTTGTTATATTCTCTGCCTTTTTTAGTGGGTTGCATCTTACTATATTTTTTTTACTTTTTACTTTTTTAAAGGCTTTCGGTACCGGTCTAAGAATATTCCTATGGATTTTGACCACTGAATTCCAATTTTAAATTTGCTTTAGTTCGGAAGTGACGGGAATTTGTTATAAACACTTTAATTGTTTACAAGGCTCTTGCTCCCAAACTAAAAGAGAGAGAAACATTTTTTTAAATAAAAAATAGATATTTTTTAACAAAAAAGGCATACAATTTGTTTATATGCTCTTTGACCTACTAAAAGTTTACATTATAGCAAAGAAGTTACATATTTGGATTGTACGATCTAAACACAAAGAATTTGGTGTATTATACGTATAATTTATTGTATTTTTAATGTAATAAATCAGTTTTAAAGTGCGCGTGTCGTTACGCGCCGAACGGCTTAAACCGTATACTGGGTTAATAAAAAGTACTACAACTTTTAAATATTTTAAAAACTGCTAAATCTACATTTACCAAATTTAGTATCCAAGGTGTTTTTGACATGTAATTCCAATAGTGATATTGGCACTGATGCCAGATTTTCCAGTTCTGTGCTCAGTTTTTTAAATGAAAAGGCCCATTTATTTTTATTGTGTATTAAATTGGACGGATCAAATTTAGTTATTTTGTAAGTTTTTAAAATTCTGTCTCTATTAGTTGTTAAGATATGATACACTACACTTTCAGCAAAAAGTCTTTTAGAAATAAAATATAATAAAAATATAGATATTTTATTATCTGTATAACCGCTAAAGCTATGTTTACAAAATTTGGCATTAAGAAGTTTTTTGACATGCCGAATTGATGAGTGATATCAGCATTGTTGTCAAATTTTAATAGAACGGTGGTGTTGTCATATCTCGGTAAGTGGTAAAGATTAAATTTTTAAAATTTAGATTTTTACTAAGGTTGGCAAGCTTCTTTATTGCAATTAAAATAAATAGGGCATTCCATTAAGAATACCAAAAATATTACATGTAGCACAAAATTGGAAAATCTGGCAACAATGGCAGTATCATTGTTCAAATCTTCTTGCCCAGAACCTATTATATGTCAAAGTTTGTAAACGCAGCTTGGTTTTAGAGATATTTGAGCACAACTAATTTTTTACCTAAACTGCGGTGTTGTCATATCTTAGCAGCTAGTAAAAATTACGAAGCCACAAAACGTTAGGATAAATACAATAGTGATTTTATTTGCCTGTCTTCATCCCGCTATATTACTTTAATTTGTTTTTCTAAAGGGTGCTATAAACTAAACTACAATATTTAACAATAAAACCACAAAAAATAATATTAAGGTTGGATTAACTTTTACTATTTTCGGCGTATTTTAATAGTTTGAATTAGCAAAACCGCTGGACAGCGGCTTCTATCGATAAAATAAGTAAAAACTGCCGGTAATTACAAATAAATTACCATTTTTAGCGGTTTTTATATACGTAGATACAGTGACCGCCAGAAATGTTGAACCATATTGATTTTTTTTTTTATTTTTCATTTCTCAAAAATTTCTATTCATGATAAAAATCTCTGCATACAGCGAAACTCACAAAAGATTGATCAAAATTTTAATAAACTATAGCGTATACGAGGAAGGTGCAAATTAATGAATATGACATGAAAAAACTACCTTTCTTTTTGAACTTAAAGAAAAATATTATTTGAAAAACTTGTTTAGAATTAGAAGTTATGTCATATTTTAGATACTCAGCCTTCTACTAAAAATCGGAAGAAAAACTTACTTTTCCAACTGATCCCGTGTAGAGATTAGATGGAACTAAATTAACTGCCGTAAATTATCCTTATTACGTAAATTTGGAAATATTGTCAAAGCTTTGTTATTCTTAAGGCATTTAAGTACATTAAGATCAATTCGAAAGACGTAAATTTTAGCTTTTTGTGGTTCAATAAGGCCAAAAATAAAGAAGCCCCTATCAATTTATGTTCCACGTCATTTTTGCCTTATAAGAAACAGCCTAACTTTTAAAAAACTTAAATTTATTTTAATGATTTTCTATTACAATATCCAAAAAAGTCTATCGGGAATAAGGTAAAAAAATCATATAATTTAGAAAAAAGTATTTTAGGATTTATACAAATAAATACAAACATATATTAATAAATTTAAAAATGAAAAGACGTTTTCTTCCATAAGGCAAAAATGATGTGGAATATTATTCTAAAAACGGGTTTTGAGTTTTGACCTTATGAATTACAAAAAAGCAAAAATTTACGTTTGTTTTTTGAATTGATTCAAATGTATTTAAACGCCTTAAGAATAACAAGCATTGACATTTTTGAGAAATTTAAAGACAAGTTGAAAAAGTTTTTTTTCAATTTTTTTATTAGAAGTCTGTGCTTCTAAAATATGAGATAATTTTTGTTCTAAACAAGTTTTCCAAATAATATTTCTCTCAAAGTTAAAAAATAATGGTAGTTCTTTCTTGTGTAATATTCGTTAATTTGCACCTATCTCGTATACGCAATAAATGCAGAGAAAAATTAAAAAAAATTAGAAATTAAAAATAAAAAAGTTTTTCATATGGTTCAACATTTCTGGCGGTCACTGTATGTGGTTTAAGTTTCCTTTCACCCTTACCCTTTTACAGGACATTTCCAAAATTTTCCGAGTATAAAGACCTTCAAGTAATGTAACACATTTTCCGCTTATTTTAAAAGGGTCAGTATTTATATTTTGTTTTAGTTAAAGTTTATTTTACATGGAAACTAATGTTGTTATGTTAAGCGTCGGTTTAAACAGCTAACACGCCACATTGACATAAATTCCATGAAAACTGTTTAAAGCTTTTAAAACTTTACTTGCGTGTTTGGTGTAACTCTTTGGTATTTTACCGTTTTTATTATATTCTGTTTATTTGGGAGTAATATGCCAATAGCGTTGCTTAAGCCCGTAAAATAATAAATATTTAAAAAACAAAATAACAAATTAAAGGCTTGAACACTTAGTTTAAAAATCCATTTTAAAAACATATGATTACTACACATGTTAATATAACCCCATATCAATTATATTTGTTTTATAAATAAATTCGTATTACCAAAAACACCTTAGCAAGCTGGGCGACACGGTTCGACTCTTAGGGCCGGAGAGATATACAGGGTGTCCCTAAAAGGTCTTTACAAAATACTAACACAAATTTCTTAGATCAAAATACAACGACCTAACGCAATTTACCATAGGTAGTCAAAAAGTTATTCGTTTGCAAGATACAGGGTGTCAAAGTTTTAATTTTTTTTTGGACATCCTGTATCTCGCAAACGATCAACTTTAACTTTGGCAAATTGGGTTAAATTGTTGTTTTTTGGCAGAAGGAAATTGCAGTAATAATTTGTACAAACCTTTTGGAGAAACCCGGGTGGCCTAAATAAAGCGTAAAGGAATGCAAAGTAATGTTTTTATGTACAATAAAACGTTTAATCCAAAATATTTCAGAAACGGTTGCCGACGGTCTATTTTACAAGTATACTTTTTTGTGCAAAAATATTGAAATATTAAAATTATCTATCAAAGTTATAATATACCAAGGCAAAAAAATAATTGCACATTAAACAATAGCAAAGAAGTGCAAGTGCTCTTTTTACATAAAACAATAAAAATATGAGTAGCTTTTAATTTTTTCTTAAAAAAAAGCACGTATACCGAGTTTTGTAAAAAAAAATTTAATTTATTAAAATATTTGTCAGAGCTTGGTGAATACGGCCGTAAATTAAACAAACCTTTTGTTAAAAATGTACATTAGGCTTTATTAAATTATGAAATTAAACCTTTTTGTCAGTAAAGGTTCTGGACAACCTGTATATTTTAGTTTTTATCAGGTAATTTATTCCTAATTATGTTTTTTTAAATTATTTTTAGGCATTTACTTACATAAAAATAATTCGTTACAGTCCGCATTCTCTTGTGAGCTAAAACAATCCATATTACTATGAGATTGCCTCCTGTAGCTACTATCACCATCCCTGCATATAAAATGCTCCATAACACTTGTCGCCATACGGGAAGAATAAATTGATTTCTGTCTGCAAAAAAAATATATAAGATTTTGTGACAGTTCACAAATTACCTATCTACTAATCAAGTTGAAGGTAAACAATCATTTTATTCTTTACTAAAGTTTTGGGCACGTATCCATCCTTTGACTTAAAAATAATTATACAGTGACCGCCTGAAATGTTGAACCATATGGAAAATTTATTTATTTTTGATTTCTCGAAAAAATTATTTTTGATTAAAATCTCTGCATACACCGAAACCCACAAAACACTAATCAAAATTTAAATAAGCCAAAGTGTATACGAGGTAGGTGCAAATTAACGAATATAACACAAGAGAAAATAACCTTTATTTTGTATAACCTTGTTTAGAGTTAAAAACTATGTTATATTTTAAAAGCAGAGCCTTCTATTAAAAATTGGAAGAAAAACTTACTTTTTCAACTTACCCCGTATAGAGATTAGATAGAACTGAATTAACTGCCGTAAATTATCCCTATTGTCTTTACATTTCGAAAAGATGTCAAAGCTTTGTTATTCTTAAAGCATTTTGGTACATTTGGATCATTTCAAAAAGCAAACGTAAATTTTTGCTTTTTTGTGGTTTATGAAGGTCATAACTTAAAACTTTCTTTAGATTAATGTGCCACATTGCCTTATAAAAATCGTCTTCGCATTTTAAAAATTATGATCACATGTTAGTATTTAGATTAATCCTAAAATATATATTTTTTTAATTCTATGAATTTTTATCTTATTACCATAATCCCAATAAAGTTTAATTTTTATACATTGTAATTAAAAAACTATTAAATAAATTCATGTTTTTAAAAGTTAAGCTGTTTTTAAAGGCAAAAATGACATGGAATATAAATCTAAAGGGGCTCTTAAGTTTTGGCCTTATTGAACCAGAGCAAAAATTTACGTTTGTCTTTTGAATTGATCTAAATGTACCTAAATGCTTTAAGAATAACAAAGCTTTAAATTTTTTTTGAAATTTAGGGGTTATAGGGATAATTAACGGTGGTTAATTAAAAGCTATGTCATATATCCAATCTCTATACCGGGATAGTTGGAATAGTAAGTGTTTTTCTTCCAATTTTTTAATAGAAGGCTGTACTTTTAAAATATGACAAAACTTTTCATTCTTAACAAGTATAATATTTTCTCCAAGTTTAAAAATAAAGGTAGTTTTCTCTTGTGTCATAATCGTTAACTTGCACCTACCTCGTATACGCTATATTGATGAGTGTTTTGTAAGTATCGCTGTAAGCAGAGATTTTTATCAAAAATACATTTTTTATAAATCCAAAATGAAAAAATTTTTCATATTGTTCAAAATTTTTGGCGGTCACTGTATATTCTATTCTATAATTAGGGCATCAACAGATAAATGTAAATTTTGCCCTTTTGTTACCTGTAATTTAAAATAAACAATAAATAACTCGCGAGTAGATTTTATAGTAGGGGAACGCACGAATGTAAATGGGGATTTACTTGAACGCCATGGAGACATATTGGGTTACAAAGCTTGGATAATAAAGAAAAAAAAAGGTATATAATGCATACCTTTTCATCGGTGGGGAAAGCTATAGATTTTTAATATGTCCAAAAATACTGTTATTATTACTGAACTCTCGTATAGGATTATATATTTTTCATTATTCTTGAATAATTTTCTTTAAAATAAAAACAAATGGCCACGCTCGTCGTCAAAATATTGTTTTTTTTTACAACTTTGTAGCCCTCCGCTTTTTTTCGTCATTCTAAAATTGTCAAATAAGTAAAATATACCACACGGTTTAGCATGTAATTCACTCAACCTATCTTAATCCGACAACTCTAAAATTTCTGTTGGATATATTTTTGTTTTTAACTGTGGTAAAAAAAAACATTTTTGAAAAAAATAAGTTTTAAAAGCGAATCCTCTATCTTTTTTTCTTTTGTAAGTTTTATCAAACTTTATTGTCAAATCACATATTTTACAAAATATCTACCTTCTCTTATAATTAGAGGCATTAGAAAGTCCTACATAAAAATTTGTAGAATATAAAAATTTTAGGTGGCTATCGTTTCTAAAAAAATATAAATAATTTTTCAAAATTTTGGACTTACACTATCTGAGGGGAAGCCCCTTCTCGCGTCAATGAAAAATATTAACTTTTTAACGCAATTTCCTCCAATAGCACCGGGTCCTAATTCTTGAGCATAGGAGAACGGACTCGATCACATCGCCAAAATGATCGTTCACTTCCCGGGCTGACTTATTTAATTATCCCTATTTGCATATAAAAGCTGTATACTATTTTGTTTTACTCTGAAATATTGATATATTAATTTAAAATGTTGCAATGTCTTAATTTGACAGGGCACACATCCACGGCATAATTGGTTACTTTATTTTAATAGTGTTAGTCATTGTTTAAAATTTAAACAAAAACAGCGGATATGAAATTTAATTTTGACATAATTAATTTTGCAGACAATTCGTCATTTATTTCAGCCTTCATAACAAAGAAACGCTGTACATAGTGTAACATATATATAATGGTTTGCGTTATTTTAATTATGTCGCGGTATAATTAACCCTTTCAGCCCTGATTTATTGTTAGCTGAAAAAAAAATTATTTTTGTTTTAAATCATGTTTAGTATGTGTTAAATAATACCCTTACCTGATCCTAATTGGTTCCGACCATAGATATAGATTCTAGAAGGATGTGGCAAATGCCACCACTAGGTCCAAGAGGATGCGGAAGACATTAGAATAAAAATAAATATTTTCGAAAGCTGTTTATATTAAAAATAAAATGGATTTACAAACTAATTTAAGAGGACTTATGAAAGCTCTTGAAACAATTTCTTTGTTTTGAGAGGCACAAAGGCACCCCACACTTCTCACATTGTATTCTAGATCTGCCTCCACATGATTCTAACTTGCAACGTTGTTCATGACCATCCACATGGACTGGCCAGTGACCCAAGGCATCATATCTAATATCCTTTACTGGAATTGGGTGCTTTTTTGTTCGTTTAGGCACTGGAGAATTTCGGGGACTATTACAGGCAGATGAAGGTCGACCACGTTTAGGAGTTACACACGTTCCAGAGAATGCCAAACCTTCTGCCACGCATATTGTAAATTCTAAAGGTCCATTCTGGTTTTTCTTGCTACGCCGAAGTAATCCATGTCTCTTTGATATTCCAACCAAGCATTACATACTGCCAAGTTGAAATAATGAAAAATAACTCGCAATGTCCATTTCCTCGAACGAATAAATGTACGATAAAGGGAAATAAGAAAGTCACTTTTGTCAACACCTCCCATAGAAATATTATAATTTCGTACAATACGTGGCCGCTTTATATGTACATATTTCTTTTCTTTTTTATCCCACCTTTTTACTTCATCTTCAGGATCGATAGCAACAAAATTGGAAGCCATATTGACAGCTTTATTATCATACCATCGCACTGCTACTATTTTTTGATCTTCTGTCATCACTGAGTCGGAACTACCACGTCCCATTTTTTTAGTTCATTTTCTGATTTTAGTGGGCATTTTTCAAGTCTGTTTGGACGTATAGTACCAGCCATAAAAATTCCTCTCTCTAACATTATTTCTAACAAAAATAGGGATGTAAAATAATTGTCACAAAATAGCTTGTGTCCTTTGCCATCAGAAATTCGGTTGGACAAGTATATGACTAACCCATTTGTGGCCGAGTATTTTTCTTGAAGATCAGTAGAAACGGTAGTGGCCCCTTGATATATTACAGACCGGTATACAATTCCAGAAGCGCCACACAACATAAATATTTTAACACCCCATGGATTAGGTTTCCCTTTTATAAATTGCTTTACAGCAATTTGTCCCTTGAATGGAATGATTGACTCATCAATGCACAGATTCTCTTCAAGTGGGAGTTCTTCACACCTTTTGTCAAAAGAGTCAACTATTGGACGCACTTTCCAAAGTTTGTCTTCCGCATTATGATTAGCGTTGACATCTACAATATGTAGGTTATTCCTAAGAGATTCAAACCTATTTCGAGAAATCGCTACATCATCCAAGAATTTTATTTTTGTAGAAGACTTCCAATACATTCTCAACCTCGGGAAACGTACTACCCCAAAAATAATGTGTAGGGCTACTAGTTTTTTTATTTCATTTTTACTAGTATCTATATTTTTTCCGTGCTTTTGAATAGAATACATATTCGTTTTGTCGGCCAATTCGTGAAAGATTTCATCTGGAAAATATTTGGAGAAGTACATCAGTGGAGTTTGATTTTGACTTTCAGCATCATAACCGGCAACAATTTGTCCCGAGAAATCGGTGTTTGGTGGAACGAATTGTCCATTCTTCCAAATTACTTTTTTCTTTTCTATTTTTTGGCTTTTTGGTTTTTTTTGTGAAAGTCTTTCTTTTATAACCGACAATGGGACATTATCTTCTTCCTCCTCAAATTCTTCATTTCCAATCTCATCATTTTCATCTTCACTTGGTTCAAATTCCAAGTCATATATATTCTCTCCCGTGTCCTCGGTGTCCGTCTCTATCTCAGAATCAGAAAGGGCTAAAACTGCAGCTTCGGCGTCATTTAGGGACACTGTTTTGGCAACTGCCTTTATTTTTCCATAGAAATTACGGGGGGTATTGCATCGAATTCGGTATCATCTAAAATTTTTTCAAAATTTAATTTTGTACTCATAAAATAGAGAACGTATCCAAAAATATTGTTAATAATAAATCTAATAACATTTCAAAAAAAAACTTGATTGGTGCCTCTACGACCCAACGGTGGCAACTGCGTACACAAAAATGTGGGGTCTTTTTCAAAGTCATTTATTAGAAAAACATCCTACCAATATGAAAGTCTATCATATTTGTGATTAGTATTTATATTCTAGTTAAAAAAGAACGAAATTACATATATTTTAGCTGTAGTAAACACTTACCCAACATACTATTTGGCTTTTGCGAATCCATCTTGAAAGCACGTTGGATATCTCCAGTTTGCAAACCGACAACAATCGAGAATCGGTCTTAAAATTATTATCGCATTAAAATTAGTATAAGGTAGCACCATCTATCGCTGGGGGACACGAAATAAATCTTTTCCGGCCATTTAGACAACTATAAATACAGCGGTGGCAAAAGCCACCGTCAGGGCCGAAAGGGTTAAAGCGTTTATTATTTAAGAGTTTTACAGTATGTAATAAACTATACATTCATAATTATCTTTACCTATTATAAAAATGTTTGTTGCTCAAAGATAACTTTGTAAGATTAAATACTAAAAATATTCAGAACAACTTTACCTAGTTACGAGTATAAATTGGACCAAACTTTTTATTATAATATAGGCACTAGTTTGAAAGTTTTCCCTAAAAATTAGGGAAAATAAGGGATTATATTCAGTTAGAACACCAAAAAAGCTCATTTTTAAGATTTTTTTTAAAAGCCTTTTGATACATTAATTTAAAATTTTGTACAGATATTCTGTATAACAATATTTTGACATAATATATTCTTTCTCAGAAAAACTATTTTAAAAACCTCTGTAGCCGATATCTGGGTGCTCCTCTAAAAAAGACGTTTTGCGGAGACCACTATATCTTGGGTCTGGATAATCTAAAATGAAAAAACCAAACGTATATCAGAAATGTATAATGGATATATTAATCGAAAAAATAAGTAAAAAAATTGTTTGACAAAATGACGGTTTCTTAAACACAAAAATCGATTTCCGGCCCTAAATTTAGGCTTTAAATCATTTATTAAAATCTAATATTTATGGCAACAGAAAAACCTTCGAATAATTGCTAAAAACTATATTTAAAAAGCTTGTATCAAGATTTGAGAGAGATCGGTTTAGAAGTTTTTGAAAAATTGTGGTCACCGTCTTTGAAAGCACTGTTTAAAGAAAAACGCGTTTAAAGCTTTAAAAACCTATACAGTTAGTAAAAAAATATAAATACGCGCATTTCTCAAAAACTATTTGACGGAATCATTTTAAATTTTCAGCGAATATACTTAAATACATGTGCACTTAAAATATGTTTTAAAAAAATATTTTCTTTTTTTTCAAAATCGCAAGCAATCCCTTAACTTATTTGCATTTTTAATTTAATTTCACTTTTAATTTAATAAAACACTAACTATATCTGCTAAGAAGGGCCTATTAATGGGTAACCTTTAAAATCCGATACATGCAGTAACACTCATAAATATTCTAAAATTAAAATAAATATACTTCGTTAAATGCACACATACTTTATAACCCTAGAATATAAATTCAATACCTTCACCAACTCCCAAATGGCAGTTCTTTAATAATTACCTGAATATATTATTTAAATATTTATATTTTTAAAACCAATTAACATAACTATTGTGGTATTTTCTTAAAGTTCTTTTGTGTGTGTTTAATGGTGATATAACAAACAGGGTGTTTCATTTAAAAAATATATAATTTTTGTTCTACCCTGTATATTAACACCAATATCAATATTCAAAAGATCCTCAAGAAAAAAATACATTCCTTATGTCTAACTTTATTAATTTCACTTTATATTCTAGGATTATAAAGTACTTGTCAAGAGCTTAAAAATGATGTATCACTAGACTACCCTTTACATGTTTTTTTCAAGATGCAGCAGCAGCCATCTCGAAATATTCATCTGTCAATTTCACTATAAATATAGTGTTGACGAATTAATTTTGTTGTCTAAAGTTTTATTTTTTAAAATTTATCCTTTTAATAATAGTAGGGAAGCCCACAATGCTTACTCGAGCGTCATAGAAACCTATACGGTTGCAAAGCTTAGATGATAAGAAGAAAATATGTTATATCATGTATACCTTTTAATCGGTGGGGAAAGCGACTATAGATTTTTAAATATGTTAAAAAATACTGATGATATTTTGGCTTGTGGAAATCGTCAGATATATTTTTCGTTATCATTAAATTATTTCTATCGAAATAAAAAAAATAGTTACGCTCGAGAATGTCAAGAAGACTTTTTTACAACTTTGTTCTTTACATTATTCTTAAATTGTCAGATTAGTGGAATATACACCTTTTTGCATGTAATTGACCTACACTATCTTAATCTCACGCGCTTGAAAATTTCGGATTTTTATATACAGGGTGTCTCTAAAAGGTTTGAAAAAATGCTACTATAAATTACTTTTACCAAAATACGACGATCTAACCCAATTTACCTTATTGGACAAATTGGTCGTTTGCAAGATACAGGATGTCGAAGTTTTTATTTTGTTTCAATTGACTTTAAATATTTTACTTATTATAAAAAAATTTTACTAAATTCACCATTGGGAGGTTCTTTAAGGTTGGAAATCGAAATGTGCTAATTTATTCTCCCATATTTTTGCACCTAAAAGGTATACTTGATAAATATGGGTACAAGCAACCGTTTTTTAAATATTTCAGATTAGACATTTTATTTCATAGATAAGTTTGCCATTGCATTTATTCACGCTTTATTTAGGCCACCTGGTAGTGTCTAAAAGGTCTGTACAAAATGCTATCACAAGTTCTTTGATTCAAAATACAGCGATATAATGCAATTTATCTTAGTGGAAAGGTGGCTTATTTGCGAGATACAGGGTGACCTAGTAAAAATAATTGCAAAATGTGACACCCTGTACCCTGCAAACCAGCCACCTTTTGACTAATATAAATTGCATTAGATCGTTGTATTTTGGCCAAAAGAATCTGGTGTAGCATTTTGTACAGACCTTTTGGACACTACCAGGTGGCCTAAATAAAGCCTGAATGAATTTAACAAACTCCCTCTTACCTCGCTTAAGACACCCACGGTACGTTAGTAGGTATTTAGGCTTTTAGCCTTCGTGGTTTGTCCAAAGAAAAGAAAAGAAAAAAATTAATGCAATGTCAAAATTTTGTAAGAAATAAAAATGTTTAATCTAAAATATCGCTTGCTCGTAGCGATATTTATAAAGTATACGTTTTTGGTGCAAAAAATATGGGAGAATAAAAATTGTTTACTAAATTTTAATTTACCAAGGCAAAAAATATTATGACACTTTAAAACTAAGCAATAAACTGCAGGTGGCTCCCTCTGCATTTTACAACAAAAACATTAGCATATTTTGATTCCTACCCTAAAAACCTCTTAATACTGAATAAAAAAAGTTTTATGTTAGGTAAAATATAAAACAATATTTGAAATAAAATAAAAACTTTGTCACCCTGTATCTTGCAAACGATTAATTTGTCGACTAAGGTAACTTAGATTAGATCGTCGTATTTTGGTCCAAAAATGTTTGGTATCATTTTGTCCAGACCTTTTAGGGACACCGTGTATATTTTTTTACTAATCTGATCTTTCTCCCATAACGGACAGCCTTATATACGGGGCTCATATTTAGTGGAGGCACTTAAGCGGTACTAACTCCTGAAATCCCTTCTTGGGATTCCCTTCAATAAATAAAAGGAAACAATAAAGAAAATGCACGGTATAATTTTCTATAAAAATTCTTTTTTAATTCAAAAATAATTGCTATCTTCTTACAGTTTACAATAACTAATGTTAGATGTGACATTTTTAAAATAAGACTGTTTAAGTGTCTACTAATATCAGTTAAAATAACAAATAAAAACCAAGCTTTTTTCTATTCCAAAGATCTGGTTAGGAAACGTGGTTAAGCTTGACGTCATGGTTGTTTAAAATATTATGCAAGGAAATGTAAGCAGTGAGCTGTGGTTAATTGTGGTTAGCTTAGAAAACCATCCACTTATTACAAACCAAACAACATGGTTTAATTTTTTATTTAATCACAAAAAGAAATTATACGTGCATAATAATTGGCTAAGTTAAAGCAGATTTTATTAGTTTTGCCTTCATTAATTTATTTTATAAAAGTAAACATTGATAAATTTATCCCTTTGAAATCTTTATTACTTAATTCTCCAAATTTTCATTCGCAATTTCTTCTTAATAGAGTTAAAAACTCTAAAATTATTACATTTAGTAATATACATTTGTATGGATGGTGTTTAAGCTATAAATAAATGTTTTAGAATAATACTCCTAAAATATTACTTATTTACCTAAAACATTTAAAGATGTTTATTAAGTTTTGAGTTAAATACAAAGGGTTATTAAGTTTAAATCTTATAAGCTTATTTATTTTGTGTAGAAAAATATAAATATGTGAGGTTTTTAAAAAGAAACAGGTATTTATACAGGGTAACTTTGAAAATTGATTAAAAAACTTCAATATTTCTGTTGTTTAAAAAGATATTAAAAAGGGTTACATAAAAATATAGGGTTCTCAAACGTGTATGTCCCAAAAATAGTTTGATGTGTACAGATTGTCCGAAAAAGGTATTGCTTTAAAGCTAGTTTTTTTTAATTGTAGCCCCTATTTTTTGTTTAGAGGTTTAGATTCAGCATACAATTTTGCATATAGTATGGTATTTTTACTTGCCCCCTATTTCAAATTTACTTAAACTTTCATAAAAACAGGTTACCTGAAAACTAGGTAAAAACTTAAAAAAATTAGTTATTAGTATTACTTAGCTAGATGTTTTAAAACACTAAGGGCAACAGAAAAAAATCCTAAAAAAATCCATGCAGGGTATTTTTATACAATATTATAAATATATAATTGCCAAACTCTCAAAACCAAAAATGCTAAATTTTATTTTTTTTTTTTAAATAGAACACCCTATACATTGGGCCATTTTTAGATTTTAAGAATAAAAATGAAGTAAGTTTCTTTTGTAATTCCTTTACCAAAAATGTAAAGTTTTTAAGATATTATTTTTTTCTATTTTTATTTATGAATAATTTATGACAAAAAAGTAATTTTTTAATAAAAGAAAACTTTGTTATATTTAATGGAACGTCCAGCATATTTGTCAATATTCTTAAAATTCTTTCCCCATTATAAAAATGTAACATAATCTATGGTTTTTTCAAAAAAAAAAAACGCATTTATCGACCTGCAATTGTCCTATATCTTTGTTGCCGAATATTTTGTTACCTTAAGGTCGGGCCACACATAATCGAACCGAGCCAGATTTCACGGCGATAGAGGAAAGTGGGGCAAATTAATTCAAAAAATTCAAAGGCACTTTTTATGCTCTTAAAAATATAAAAACCATTTTCTCAAGCTAAGTCTATATTTTTAATGCATGTATCTCTCTTCAATAAAACAGATTTTCCTACTTGTCTCTGTTTCCTTTTATCCAAACTTTAAGTGTATTATAGGTAAAAGTCTGGCAACACATAACCGCACCGTGGCACAACCGTGTCTCGTATGGTCTGAAACATGCCCAGCAAACCATATGTGGATCGGATAGCGCCGATGTTCCCCAGAACTAACCAGAACTAAGTTTTGAGTGTACGGCGTCACCTTTATTTCAGTTTACTACATAAAATCAAAACTTCGTGGTTAAAGGTTAGTTGTTGTAAACAAACCATTCAAGAAAAAGTGATTTAATAAATATTAAAAAGTGTAAAATTAATTTTATTGTTACATCTTGTTAATAATATGTGAGTAGAACTTACGAAAAAAATTTAATTTTTTGTTTTACAAGGTTTTTTAAATTAATATCAAGAAATCAAATTAACTAATGTTTGTTTACTTTTTTAAATGAGATGCGGGGTATGTGACATGCACGAAGCGGTGATATTAAACCTACGGTTTTTGATTACAAAGGTACATTTTAAAACTGAGACACGGCCGTGCTACGGTGCAGGATTCGGTGTGGTTATATGTTGCCAAACCTTAAAACTATATTACCTTATTTGTAAAGATATAATTTATGATTAGGTGCAATTTAAAGCTTGGTATAATTGACTTATATTACTGCAGTTTGATTAAATACAAATTTTTTGCACCGCATCCACTTACATTTTGAAGAAAAAAGATGACATTTTAAGAATATTGGCAAATATTTAAAATACTTGTCATGAAATTTTCAAAAAATCATTACACTCTTGGTATAAAAACCGCTGAAGAAACTTACTTTATTTTTATTCCTAAAATTTATAAAATGGCTTAATATATAGGGTGTTCCTTAAAAAAAAGATTGAGCATTTTAAATATAGAGATATTCACCATGCTATAAAAATACCCTCTATAAGATCTAGCGAATATTCCTAGAGAAATTTATTCTGTGGTCCGTAGGGTTTTAAAGGCCTAGCTAAGTATTATTAATCACTAATTTGTTTCCGTTTTTATCTAATTTTTGGGTATCTTGTATTTTACGAAAGTGTTTCAGTAAATTATAAATAGCGTGGCAACATCGCCACGAGGCCTTTTTAAAAATATTATAGCCAGCTATAATTTCCATTAAAAATGCAAGTTTATGTCGTCGCTCAAAACGGAGTACTTAATTAAATATCGGATTTTCCCTTTCGATTAAGAAGATAACTTTTGTATTTAAACTATTTTAAATAATAACTGAGCAAAGAAGAAGAATTTTTAGAAAAATCGGCTTTTTTAAAATATCTAGTAAACCATGATTTTTTTGGATCCAAAAAGTAAGTGAATTAAACTAAGTTCTAAAAACTACAATTCTTTTTCATTTAACTATCTCTGCAGCTGCAGCGGTTTCTCAGATCATCACATCGAAAAAACTCAACTTGTATAATATTATGCTTATACGATAACAAGTAAACACCCTTTGTTTTATTTGGGTTGTTACGCATTGATGCTTGCTTCTATAGCCGAGACTCAAACCAAAAATCGATTAATTTCTGTCAGTATGGTAAATATTTTTCGCCATTTTTGATCTAGTTTCCCATTCTTATCAGCTTATTGACCGTGTTGCAACATGCAACAAATAAATTAATTAAACTAGGATATTTTCCAAAACCAATTTTTAAAATACATGCTTAAATAATATGTTAAATTACATAATTAGAGAAAGGGTGTTATAATAAAGAAATAGCCAATAAAATTAAAAATTAAATATTTCTTGCAAAAGCGATAAATTAGTTTAAATTTGTAAAAGTGTTTTTATGCCTAACAATCCCTAAAATACATTTATTTGATTAAATTTAATAAATATAAATGATCCCTCGTTTCTCTTTCTTTCATTCCATAATTTTTTACGTCTTGATATGCTGTTTCTCGTAAATTAGATTTATACGGCTTACGAGGTATATACAGTGTATCTACGTAAGTTGGCGGCATATGGAAAACTTTTTTAATATTAATTTTACGAAAAAAGTTCTGCATGGTCCAAAACCAAAAATGCAATGATCAGATATCAAATTGTGTCAGTCATGTACGAGGTTTGGCCAAAAATGTAATTTTTGCTCAAGAGGAAAGTACCTGTACTTCCGAATATGCAATTTTGTTTATTAAAAAAAAAGATTTTTTTGTACTTTAAAAATCGATAAAATTTAAGTTTACATTGGTGTAGGTATTGTACATTCTTCTTGTTTTAATAACAATTAATTTAAAATGCTTATTTAAAATTGTCCTATGACATTTGTAATTATGAAATATAGTCCAGTAATGTACAAACCTTAATTTTTAACATTATTGCAGAAAAAAAAATAAAAAAATGTTTTTTTTTAAATGAACAACTTTGCACATTTAAAAGTAATTTTAAATGCTAATCATCTTTTCTTTATAACAATTTGCAATAACATCAAAAATACAGTTACTTTATTCTTGAGCAAAAATTACATTTTTGATACTGATTATTGCATTTTAGGTTTTGGACCATGCAAAACTTTTTATAAAGAATAATTTTTTTCGTAAAATTAATATCAAAAAGTTTTCCATATGCTCCCAACTTACTTAGACACACTGTATAAGGTAGTTCAAAATTGATTTTTTAAATTTTAAATAATTTGTGTTATAGAACAACTTACCTTCCAAACTGTAATTAAAGATATTTGGATGATGGCTAGTATTGTAGTCCTCATAGTACCAAGACACGTTTTCATAATAATGAGAATGGTTCACCATGGTACCTTCTGCTTAAACATATAATCTGAAAAAAAAGAAGGAAGCATTAAATGCTGAATACAAACTAAAAAAGTACATACTTAGGAAAATGTAATACTGTTTATGTGAAAAGTGTCAATAAAAAAATATCCGTGATTTTATCTTAAAAATTAACAGTCTGTTGTTATATGTCATAAGATGGGGATAACAGCAATAAATTTAAAAGAAGTAACTAAATTGGAAACGTTTCTAAAAAAGAGGACGTACAGAGTGTCTCAAAATAAATGCGTAGAACTTAAAAAGCTGATTTCGTATAAAAGGTGGGTCAAAAGTCAATTAATAGGAAAGTATTGCGACACAAAGATGGCGAAAAATTAATAGTTTTTTTTTAAGTTTAAAAACATAAAGAATATTGTATTTAAACACCTTAGTTATGTCAAATAAATTCAAAGTAAAAAAATAGAAAAAAACTTTTATTAAAATGAATTAAAAAAAAAAAAACCTTTTTCTATAAAACTTTTTTCATTAACGTATAACGTCATTACATAATTTATATAACATGAAGGCTTATCGCGAGACTTAGGTACTCGCATGTACCGGGTGTCAAGTTATAAATTTACACCCCCATCCATTAAGTTTGGAATTTTTTGTTGTACAAAATTAGGAAAAATATTAGTTTGTTGGGGTAATTATGTAGTTTTTAAATTATTATTTAGATTTTTAATATCTCTTAAAATGTGCACGGTACAACAAAAAGTATGATTTTTTTTTAAATGGAACACCCTGTATATTATACCAGTAATAAAAAACATTTTAAAGGGCTTTAAAAAATACTACATGTGATATATCTTTCTTTATTAGTTTTGAAAATATGTTTATTCAAATCTAATGAATAAGTGTAAATTTAAATTATACAGGGTGTCCAGTAACTCAACCGATAAACTTTAAAAGGGTATTCTACAATAAAAATAAGGAAAAAAACTTGATATGAACATATGCCCTAAACGTCTTAGTTTTTAAACTACGGGCTGTTTAAAATTAAAAAAATATATATATATTTTTATTATAGCTTTTATACCAATTAGGATATTTTTAAAAAATTGGAAGACGTCTCCTATGCGTCAGAAGACATTTTTGACATACCAGTAAAAATACATTTTACATTAAAAAAATGGTACGTCACTGCATTTTTCTAAAATAAAAATCTTTTTTTTGTATCTCCATTTAGTTTAGAACAAATTTGATCTCTTGACTTTTTTCGTTTGATGAACGGTTTCTGCATAAAACAATAAATACCATTTTTTGGCATGGTCATTTCGTATTGCTAATATCAAATTCTACAGTAAAAAATAACCTTTGTAATTTATTCTTTATCTAGATTGAATATCGTCAAATTTGACAGGTTTTAGACAGTTATTAGTAATTTAAAATAAACTCCTGTATCAAATGCTTCTTAAACTCTCCTAGTGCAGCATGACATTTGTTTGTCACATTTGCTTAATATTGTTGCCACTTTATTAGATAGATTTTCTTTATTATATATAATTAAAAGAAAGAAAGAAACGCAACAAAAAAATTATGAAATAAAACCGAATGAGTCACCCGGTGAGGTAAATAACCTTGGCAGAGGTATTATTAACCTATAAAATTATTTCCGTTACGTCAAGCGGTCGTCTACCAATGATACATTAAACACGAAACTTGCAACGTGCCACATAAGGTTAATACGGCACATCTACATTTACCATATAAAACTCCCTTAAGACTACAGTAAAAACACAGAAACCTGTAATTTAATTTTTAAGCACCCAAGACGGTCATGCAAAACTGTTATATTTGGAGAAGTCATGGTTGGTTCTGGTCAGTTAATTTTTTTGTAATTCCTAAATAAAGCGAATTTAAAAAAAAAACAGATTTAACTAACCGTGACCCCCAATGTGACAGTTTTGCATGACCGTCTATAGCGCTTCAAACCAATCAAATTACACGTGCTTGTGCTTTTTACTGTAATCTGTCTAAAACCCGTCGAATTCGACCGGGTTCAATCTAGTTTAAGTTAAAAACAAAGAGGGTTTTTAATTTTGTCCCATTTACCACAAATATCGAAAATATTTTATATTGTTATATCGATATATCGGAAGGTTAAATATCGATATCTGAGTTTCGATATATCGATATTTGAAAATATTTGATATGTCGTTGCCATCCTTATTGATACTGCGTTTGATGTAATATTCCTCGCGGTATAGGCATCACCATAGTATAGGCAACACAGGTTGCATTTTATTTTTTGTTTTAGAAGAAAAAAAGGAAATAAAAGCCATGTAAATTGGTACAGCAGAAGTCTCTATTGAAGTGTCTGAAAATTATGGCTTTGCTTTTTAAATATAGATTAGATAGAAATTTGACTATACCAAGAAATGGTTTTTATTTATTTACGCAAAAACCGTAAATCAAAGAAAAAAGTCAAGAGATCAAATTTGTTCTAAACTAAATGGGGATTCAAAAATAGATTTTCATTTTAGAAAAATGCAGCGGCGTACCATTTTTTCTTAAAAATATTTAAACCAAACTTCTTATGGACGACACTGGTCAAAATTCATATTATTCTTTTATGTCAAAAATTGTCGGTGCGATTGCCAAGCCTGATATGTGCCACAGGATAAGCATGTCACTTATCAGATTTGAGATGCGCACCGACGAAATTTCTCTAAATGCATAGCTAAGGTCTTCCAAAATTTTTAAAAATATTTTGATTGGTGTAAAAGTTATAATAAAAAAACAATATTTTTTAAAATTTTAAACAGAACTAACCAGAACTAATACGTTTAGAACATATGTTCATATGAAGTTTTTTCCTATTTTTTATTGTAGATTCACCCCTTAAAGTTTGTCGGCTGAGTTACTCGACACCCTGTTTATGTAGATTATAATTGGAAAATAATTGCTCAAGAATTTTCTTTATGGCTATATTTCCAAAATCATTAAAGAAAGTAATTTTATAAGCCTTTTTAATTTTATTTTATAAAAAAGCTACTCATACCAAATTTGGTATCTAGGGTGTTTTGGACATGTGGAATTTATCGGCACTGTTTTCAGATTTTCTGGTTTTGCGCTACACATATGTTTTTTCAGTTTTCTAAATGAAAAGTCTCATTTATTTTTATTGCATTTAATTGACCGGTTCAAATTTACTAAGTTTCTAAATTTTCAAAATTCTGTCTCTATTAGTTGTTGAGATATGAAACACTACACTTTCAGCAAAATGCAATTTAGGGCCTAAATATCTTTAAAACCGGTAAAGCTATGTTTACAAAATTTGGTATTTATGGGTTTTTGGCATGCCTAATTAATCAGTGATATCAGCATTGTTGCCAAATTTTAACAGATTTGCGGTGTTGTCATATGTCGGTAACTGGTAAAGATTAAATTTTGAAAATTTGAAATCTTACTAAAGCTGACACGTTTCTTTTATTGCAATTAAAATAAATTGGGCATTTCATTTAAAATACCAAAAATATTACATGTAGCGCAAAACTATAAAATCTGTAAACAATGACAGTATCACTGTTCAATTGCCCAGAAACTCTTAAATGCCAAAATTTTTAAACGCAGCTCAAGGGATGTTAGAAATATTTGAGCGCATCTAAACTATTTATCTAAATTGTGATGTCGTTATATCTTAGCAGCTAGTACAAATGAAATTTTAAGAATTTGTGGACTTACTAAATTTAGCCTGCGCAATTTATCGCAATGAAAATAAATGGGACAATTCATAAAAAAAACCTAAAAAGATAGGTGTAGCACAAAACAGCACCTTTTAGATACCAAATTTGGTAAATGTAGCTTAAGCGGTTTTTGAAGATATTTAAGAGTTGCAGTATTTTTACTAACCCAGTATACCTACAGGGTGATCCATTTAAAAAAGCATACTTTTTGTCGAACCGTGTATATCCCAAGAGATAATAAAAATTTAAATACTAATTCGAAAACTGCAGAATTAGCCCAATAAACTGATATTTTTTAATTATTTTGTACGAAAAAAAAAAATAAGTTAAGGGGGTGTAATTTATAACTTTCCACGCGGTACTTAGTTTAAAAATGTAGAATAATAAAATAAATAAATCAAGTTGTTTATTAATTCTGTTTATTCACACAGGAAAATTTCGCGACAAGCCTCTATACCACGAAATTGGCTAATCACGTTAATGTTGATGAGACAAGTTTTTTTATTTTCCAAAATTTGTTTTAATAAAAGCACGTTTTAAAAAACTTATTCAACGCAGGATTGTTTTAAGATAGTTTGTAAGTAAATTTCGAACAGTACGTCAAAACCCCCAGTCTTCCATTATTTTCACCAAGTCATTTATTTGATATAATCATGTGTTGAAGGTATGCTTTATATGAGTTAGGCGGTATCATTTGTTCAATGGTCTTTTTTCTTGGGTACACAAAAAATGTCAAAATTTTTTCAGAATATTTTTAACTTAAGGCTGAAAACTTTAAACAATTTTAACCTAAATAATATTTAATTTCCTATTTTAATTTAGAACTTAATTTTATCTTGACAACGGTGGCAGACTTGCAACCAAAACGTCGATTTTTATTAGAACTTTTGGGTTTTTGGAGGGTTTTTCTTTATTATGTTTCAGGCGACCGGCGAGTTTATAGGGGTTAATAGGGCTGAACAGGGTAAGTTTGCTATACCTCGGGACCAGGACCGGAGCGGTCTCATTCTTTCTAGATTGATTTTGGCGTGTACCCAACAAAAAGGCCATCGAATAAAATGATGTGCACTAATAATAGCTAGTCCACCATCTTGGATTTTCCGTCATGTTGAATTTAGAATAACGTCACACAGTTTACCATGCATTATCATCCAAAGGTTTACTTTAGATGACAAAAACTTTAAACCTGAGTGTAAGTAGTGTAAGTACATACATTTTTCCAATTTAAATTACCATATTGTTCCCGTATGCACGCTATAATGCATATTTCCCTAATCCTATCAGCTTTATACATAGAGCTAACAGGATTTCCATTCTAAAGACCACAATAACGCAGCTGAACGCCATTATAACAATAAAACTCATATTAGGGAAGAATTTTTAGTGGATACGGGTACCTGCAATATATTTTTACACAATGGAGCTATAAATATGGGCCATATATTGACGATGTTTATTTATACAGTTTCAGCCAATTCAAAACGTTCATAGGCAAGTAAAACAACAAAAGCGGGACTGACGCACAGTGCGTTAAGAGATAGGAATACAAATCTTATCAGTCCTATTCCACTTAAATAATTCTGTTATTATTGAGTATGCGCAGCCAGCACAAAAACATCCCAGTAAAGTTAGGTGATATTTTATTGCTACTTAAACCTCGCGTACATTTTACTACACATGTACAGGGTGTCCAGATTTTGTTGCAATTGCAGGGTATCTTGGTTATTATAAGAGATAGAGACTTGCAGTTTTCGCGAATTGTTGCTACTTTTTGATGAAACATTAGATAACACTAAAAGATTTTTTATGGCACTCTTCGTTTTTGACATACAGGGCAAAATTCATTTTTTTTCGGACCTCCCTCGTATTTCAGTTGTCTTGTAACTTACGACCAAAGTAAAAAGTAATATAAGTATATATATTTACGTAAAATCCAGTAGTGTTGTTGGATTTTTTCAAAATTTTATATGTTTTGAGATATGAGCCATATAATTTTTTTTAATGTATACTTTTTATTCATTAAATTATAGGGTATGAGAGGTATTAAAAATGTATAATACTTAATAGTTCTTTTATATTTAAAGACCCTAAATTAATGTTTTTAACTTTAAAATAGAATTTTGCATAATGGGCTATGCATATACACTTCATAACAAAAAAAAGTGGGCGCTAAGTTTATAATTTGTACAGCAACATAAAAGTTTTAACTACTTTACCCGCCCAGCCCTTAGTTCTTTAAGTTTTTTCATTTATTAATTAATTAAAAACTAAACATTTTGGATCAGCGCCAATGTGTTTATACTCAAAACAGTGTCCAAAATCAGTATGTATCCATAATTTTTTAAAAATATTTGACAAAATAGATAATATAATACTGTAACCAAAATTATTATTGAAGTTTAAATTTTGAAGATATCAGTTCATACATGGTTTTCTATTGTTGTGTTTTATTTTGAATGTTTTTTTAAAATTATGAATACATTCTGGTTTGGACACTGTTTTGAGTATAACACATTGGCGCTGATCCAAAATGTTCAGTTTTTAATTAATTAATTAGTGAACAAACTTTAAGAACTGAGGGGTAATTGAGGGTGCTGGGCAGAGTAAAGTAGTTAAAGCTTTTATGTTGCTGTAAATTTTAAAAAAGTTATGAGCTGAGAACTAGCCTTATTCTTTTATTATGAAGTGTATATCATGGCCCACTATGCGAAATTCAATTTTAAAATTTAAAACATCAATTTAGGGTCTATAAATTTAAAAGAACCATTAAGTATTATACATTTTTAAAAAGCTCTCGTCTCCTATAATTAACTGACTAAAAAATATAAATGGTGTTCCATTAAAAAAAAATCATATGTTTGATTCATATTCCGAAAAATATGAAATTAAAAAAATCCAACTACAGCACTGGATTCTACGTAAAAATATCTACCAATATGAGTTTTTACTTCTGTTGTAATAAACAACAAGACAGCTGAAATATGAGGGGGTCTAAAAATGGAAAAAAAATTACCCTGTATGTCAAAAGAAAGGGGTCATGAAAAATCTTTTAGTGGCATATTTTGTTTCCTCAAAAAGCAGTAACTGTTTGCGAAAACCGCAAGTCTCTATCTCTAATAGTAACCAAGATACCTTGCAACTGCAACGAAATCCGGACACCCTTTACTTAAAATGTCGCTGATTATGCGAAGTGTCCGCAACATCAGTCTTTAAATTGAATATCCGCGAATGTTTCGCGGTGATTTTCCCAGAACTTAGCAATTACGATTCAAGTCATATTGCCAGCTCGGAATTTAATGATCTGCCTAACAAAACATAAGTTAAAGATGTTATAAGTTCTTAAATAAGATATTACATTGTAATGTTGCACCAAATGTAAATATTTAGCGGCTACTTTATTTAAATATAGAAGTCGTGAGAATGTTCTATGTACATTTCAGCAAAACATAACTTTTTACCTTGGCTGGAGCTATAAACAATTCGCAAGTAATGTAGGTGTAAGGTGCAAGAGATAAAAATATGCATAGATTTTAAGATACAGGAAGTCAAACTTTTTAAAAATAAATCGGTTTTTGACTATTATCGTTAATGCCCCCTATCCAGTTTTATTGCAAATTGATAGTTATATTTGTAAGGGGCTAATCTAACTCTTACTTATCGAATTAATTTAATAAAGTGGCGTTTTGAGGGGCACCTAAACGAAAAAAGACTGACTTATGTATACAACTATAATACAGTATGTCCACGAATGGACTTTACAATAGGAACTATGAACCAAAAATTTAAATGTTTAGGAGTGTCGTGTATGGCAACTGCTTTTGTTTCGTAAAGAAATGACATTCATGCTAAGAAATTTGTTTTGTTTTGTACAGGGGCTCCAAAAACTATAAACATGTGAAAATGGACCAAGACTAAACTACCTTTATTTTTAATAATTCAGCAAAATGTTAAATAAAAAAGGTGTTTAAATTTAAATAAGGATCCTCCACCTAAAATTTTACATAAAATAAACCAAATTTTGTGTTTAGTGTCATATTTTTTAAATTATGTTTTACACCTTTTTTACTTAATTTACCTAGTTTTAATAAAACACAATAATGTTAAAGTTTGACAAATATATTTAAATACAAAAATATAAAACCAGGTAAATAAGGTAAAATAATAGTAAATCATGATTAAAACAATATGATACCAAATTTTTTTAATTAATTTTATGTGAAATTTTTGATATCGGATCCTCATTTAATTCTTAACACCTTTTTATTTGATATTTTGCTTAATTATAGTAAAAATAAGGGTAGTTTGGTCATGGTCCATTTTCCCAATTTTGTAGTTTTTAGAGCACCTGTACAAAACAAAGCAAATGTCGCAACTAAATATTGTTTTTTTTTAAGAAGCAAAAGCAGTTGCCATACATGACTTTCTTGAACATTTAAATTTTTGATCCATTTGCTATTGAAAAGTCCATTCGTGAACATACTGTATATATATATTTTTTAATTTGACAATTAAAAATACAACTTATATAAAAAAACAAATCAGCAACTTGCACATTCCTAAACCATTTAAAAACAAAACAAAATTTTTCTTTTGCATATAATGTTTTATATGGTTTATTTACAATTACCAAAAATATTATAGCTAATGCAATAGTTATTTTGTGCAATTACGTAACAACATCAACAAATACTAATTTAAAAACAATAACACTAAAACAAATTTCAGTTAGTTTAGCGTTTTTTAAATTTTTCCTAGATTCCTTGGTTTTTCGGGACCTTTCCTTACTAAAAATGTAATTTACTACCAAGTAGCAAATACTAGCAGCTAATACAAAAATATTAGCTTAATTTTTTATAAGTAGAATTAGCTCAAATAAAAAAAATATATTTCTATTATATCTTTACAAATCCATCTTAAATCTTAAATCTTGTTTGCTTCTCAGCTTGTTGCAAAAAAGATTTTAAAAATATATAATTTTATAAATAGAAATGGTACATATAACCATGACATTTTTTTTCTAAAATAGTAACCTTGTAGATTATCAATCATTAAAAATCAAATAGAAAGGCACTACCTTAAAAAAAACAAAAGATGAGTTGTCTTGATATTATCTGGCTATCTGTAAGTAAAATTACAGGCTTTTTAAATTTTAATGAAAATATTAATTTTGGAATATTTGTTTACATAATATCGACGTATTGTGCGATGTGTCACCTTGTGCACATGCCAGTATTCGTTTTATATTTACCTGTTAGTGTTACACGCTTTAGACTGTATCCTTTAAATGCTTTGTTTGGGAATCTTTTGATTTAGCTGAAAGTGTATGAACAACTTTATACTGTAAACTGAAATGTATAATGCCTTTTCGTAATATGCAATTAACACCGTGGTAATGAGCAATTATTGTTATCGGTATTATAATTTTCATCACGTGTAGGTAAGGTTTAATTTGATTTAAATTTTGTTTAAATTGTCTATGGTATTTTGTTTTATACGTAATTGTACAGGTTGAGTCAACGACATCGCGGAGTAAGAGATCTGTCTTATTATAAGAAATAGAGAAATATGGTAAATACAGAAGTTGTAAGTACTGCTAAGAGCTACTTCATAAAATTATTTTTTAATATATAGGGTGAGGCATAAACTTATAATTTTTTAAATGAAACACCCTATTTATTATTGCATTTTGGATTCCCCGAAAAAATCTAGATATATTTTATGAATGATATCCTATCCCTAAGTCTAACCGTTTTTGACCTAATTTAAATTGGATTTCAAAATTACGTTTTCAGGGTTAAATATTACGATCAATTTCTCTTATATGGAGTTTTCTAATATTTATTTGGGGTTGGTTTTTTTGTAACGGAGGACCTTCTATAGTAGATTATGTTGATATTTTGGTGATAAATTAATACAGGGTGACCAAAAAAAAAAAAAATAAACAAAATATCAAGAAACATGAAAAGTAATTTTTTTAATAAAAGCCCCCATTTATTATAGTTTTATCTTATTAAGCATAAAAAATAAGGGAAACTTTGTATAAGGTTGTCTATTCTAAAAATTTGTAATTTTCGAAATATTGGCAAAAAAACATTTTCCTATGGTCAAAACGTTACATGACTCTGAAGTTTTGTTTAGTTGGACATGGCGAGTGACGTAGCTTTAGAAATATTACTATTCTTTGAGATTTAATTAATATAAATCAAAATTGTCAAAATATTATTTAAATTTGTTTTTTAACTAATAAACATAACACACTGAAAAACGATTAACTAATATTAAACGCCATATAATTCTAAAATTATTATTAAAAAATAAACACTAAAATTACACTGAAACTTTTTTTCACCCTTTCGGTGTCATCCCACCCAGGTCCGACGACCGCCCCCTAGGTGGTGCACTGCAGCCTGAAGGCTTATTGTACCTTGACCCCTACTCCTTCTCATTCACACACCATTCATTCCATAACTTGGATGGTTGTTGCTCGGTCCGCTTCCCCGAGCAGAAACACCGTGTGCCGCTGCCCAAAACACCGCTGTCGCCGGACACCCATCCAAATTATGGGCGCGCATTCCACTGCTTAACTCCGGAGATCGACGCTCGCCGATACAACCGAAGCCGCCACAAGCGCGCCACACTGAAACTTAATTAATATGCTAATTTTGTAAAAAAATAAGTAACTAAATTAGTTTCTTCTTAATAAAAGTTCAAAAATATGTCCTTCATGTTCAATACACTTAGCAATTCTTTTGAGAATATTTTCTCTGACGTTAAATAACATGCTCGGTGTTATGGTGTGACATACGTCCGTCCCTAATTTTAACAATCATGTTCTCTCTTATCGTGGGTTTTGTGACATATATTCTATCTTTTACGTAACCCCATACGAAAAATCTATTGGGGTAAGATCACAAGATTTCGTCGGCCATGCTTGAAAACCTCCGCGACCAATCCATTTTTCAGAATAATGCTGATCCATATGTTCTCTAACTTCACGATAAAAATGGGAAGGAGCACCATCCTCTTAAAACCACATATTTTGAAGTTCATTAGGGTTTACTTCTTCCAGTAATAATGGCAATTGTTGTAAGAAAAGTAGGTATGTAAGACCGTCCATTTAAAGGTTAATCAAAAAACTATGGGCCTATTATACGATTTTTAGGTATGCCGCACCACACATTAACAGACCAATGGTTTTGATGTTGCACACTACACGGACCCAATGAGGGTTATCCGTTGCGTAGTAATGCATTTTGTGTTTATTGACAGCATTAATACTTCTAAATGTAGCTTCATCTGAAAACTTCATGGATTTTAAAAAGTTTCGATTCATTTTAATTTGATCACGTAACCACTGACAGTATATTACGCGTCTTTGAAAATCTCCATCGTGAAGTTCCTGATGTAACTCGATATGGTATGGATGGTATTTATACTTGAGCGTTGTTCGGGTTACCGTTGATTGTGACGTAAGACAGGTTGACGCTAACATACGGCTACTAACCTGGGTATTCTCCTGAATTTCCAACATTATTTCAAGTTCTTTATCCTCATTTGTAGCTATTTTGTTGACATTTTTCATTTTTGACATTCCACCCAGCCTGTTAAAACAAAACGTTCCAATACCATTAAAAAACTATGAGGACTAGGTATTCGCCGCTCTGGATACTTGGCTCTGAATACCCTCTCAGCTAGAAGGCAATTTCTATCAGCCTCACCCAAAACAAAGATCATATCGATTAATTCGTTTTTTAAGTATTTCATTTTAAGTAAATTTGAATATAAACTTAACAATAACAACGTTTTACTTTAAAAATAATTAATAACTGTCAAATCCCGCACATTTTTAAAGCTACGTCACGTCGCCATGGCCAACTAAACTTGAGAGCCGTATAACGTTTGAATTTTTTTTGCCAATATTTCGAAAATTACAAATTTTTAGAATAGACAACCTTTACAAAGTTACCCTTATTTTTAATGCCTAAAAGGATAAAATTATAATAACTGGTGGCTTTCATTTTAAAAAAATGACTTTTCATGTTTTTCTTATATATTTTTTTTTTTTGGTCACCATGCATTAATTTATCACCAAAATTTCAACATAATCTACTATAGAAGGTCCCCGTTACAAGAAAACTATCCCCAATTAAATATTAGAAAATTCCATATAAGAGAAATTGATCGTTATATTTAAACCTGAAATCGTAATTTTAGATATCAAATTTAAATTAAGTCAAAAACGGCCAGACTTAGGGATAGGATATTATACATGAAATATATCTAGAATTTTTCGGAGAATCCAAAAATGCAATAATATATAGGGTATTCCTTTTAAAAAATTATAAGTTTGATCTGCCACGGGTTTATGCCTCACCCTGTATATCTAAAAATAATTTTATAAAGTAGCTCTTAGCAGTACTTGCAACTCCTGTATTTATCATATTTTTCTATTTCTTATAATAAGAGAGATATCCTACTCCGCGCTATCGTTGACTCACCCTATATATTGCATAAAAACTAAATTTTAAAAATTAAGGAAGGGGTTAAAGCCATTTTTAAACACGCTCTGACAAGACAAGTCTAAAGGTATTTTTTTAAATTATAAAACAACATTTAAAAAACTATATTATCATTAAAACCATTTTTAATTTCTACTTTTACGACTGAAAGTGAACTTTCAGCATTTATTAATCTTCTTAAGCCATAAAATATACTACGTTTATAAAAATCTTGCTCAGATTCACTAAAATTTAAGTAATCATTCTTGAAAAAACAATCAAAAGCTGAAGATATCTCAAAAACGAATAATCAACTAAACTTTTACCACGTATACCATATTTAGGTATTGAAGAACCAATGCAGGCGGAGCTTTTTGAATGCTACAATAAAAATTAGGAAATTCTTTAAATTTTTCAAACTCCAAACCCCTTCGAGCACAATACGAGTATTGTAAAAATAGATAAACTTTTAACACCCTGTTTCTACGAAATCATACACTTTTGGACTAAGGTAAGTTGGGTTAGATCATCATATTTTAGCCTCAGAAATGTGTGTTAACATTTTTTAGATTAGTATTTCGATAATAAATAATAAAAACTTGACGCGAATTAATAATTTTTCATGATTTAAAATTACATCAGGTTAATGTCGGTATAGTAGTACAAGACATATTTTACGTAATTTGGTTACAAGGTAAGCTACAAAAAATATACCAAAGACTGATTTTAAATCAAAAATATTTCAACTGTTAAAAAAATGTATAGATAATAAAATTATGCATAAAACACATCAACAATTAATTTTAAAAATTGTGATTTACAGGGTGATCATCTTTAAGTCGGCACTATTGCTAACTTCCTTATTATTGAAGATACGAAGTCGGTAAAATTATCAAAGTAGTAGGATTTTTTCGCTGATTAACCTGCTGCAAGCAGAAAAACAATTAAACATTGCGGTTTTAAGTTATTTAAAAATATATATATATTTTTTAAATAGAACATTAAACAGCATTTAACAAAGTTTTCATGCGTTATATCCAATATTTAATAGATTCGAAAATATTGCCATTCTCAGGAATTTATTAGTAAATTGGCATTTTTAAAATAGAATACCCTGTATATTGCATCACCATTAAAAAGATATTTCAAAGAGCTTTAAAAAATATCACATTTGATATGTCTATCTTCTATAGTTTTGGAAAATAGTAGAGCTTGAGTTGAAAATATAATGGAAATTTAACATAATTTTCAGATTTGGATGGCCATATTTCCAAAACTATAAGAGATAGACATATCAAATGTGGTATTTTCTTACAACTCGTTAAAATATGTATTTAATGGTCATGCAATATAGGGAATGTTTTTTTTTTAATGCCAGTTTACTATTAAATTCCTGAAGATGGCCATATTTCCGAAACTAATAAAAATTAGATAAAACACATAAAGACTTTTTTTAAGTTCTTTCATAGATCTTTCGAGTGATGATATATAGTACAGGCTCTACCATTTAAAAAAGTATAGTTTTTGAAATTAACTGAAAACGCGATGTTTAATTGTTTTTCTGTTAGCAGCACGTTAATCAGCGGAAAATGATACTACTTTGCTAATTTAACCGACTTCGTATTTCCAATAATAAGGAAGTTAGCAATAGTGCCGACTTAAAAATGATCACCCTGTATACAGTGTCTTTAAAAAAACTACACTTTATCAGGGCACGCTGTATAGTTAGTATGAGTGTCAAGAAATACGTCTGTTTTTTCCAAAATTATTTCCCGAATTTTTATCCAATTTATGGAAGCGTATGTATAAAACATAAATTTTGGAAACATCATAAATCTTTTAAACCTATAAACATAATCTTTAAAAATTTAATTACTTAAAAGTAAGCATATTATTTTATATAAATGTGATTAAGTGCCAAACCCGGTGTTGTATTCAAATATGTACATATTTTATATTTGGGAAATTGATTTTATAAAATATGGAAGGACGAAAACCGGCACTATGTTTAAATATTAAAGCACAATATCTACTTCAGAAAATTTCCAATTTTCTTACCAAAATTTATGTTTATTTGTGTATTGTCTGCATAAACAAGTACATAGATAAAAAAATTAGGTTAAAATTATGAATCTTGTTCTAGAAATTACGTTATGAATTCTATTTTTGCGTAAAAGTTTGCTTTTAAATTGGAAATTTAGTATTAAAAATAGTACTTTCGGACATATTACTTCTTTTATTAGTAGTGGTAAAAATTAAGTGCTTTTAACCCAGCCGTACTTAAAAATACCTTTTAAGGCTTAAAAAACATAAAATAATAAATAAATAATGTTGGTTTTTAAAAATATTTTACCAATTATGTTATTATTTGTTTTAAATAATTATGCACAGTTTGTAAGGTTTTAATCGTACTTGCAGAGTACCTTGGTTATTATAAGAGACAGATACTATTAAAGAACAAGTCAAAGTACCAAGAAGTAAACAACAAGAACAAAATCCTAAACTAAAGCCATATACTGTCCACGGATGGGGTTTACAAAAGGACAAATGAATAATAAAAAAAAATCGACAAAAAAATAATTTTGATAAAAAATTTTGATTGTAAAAAAAAATATGAAAAGAAACTGTTAATTTTGTATATAGGGTTCGCAGAAACTGGATAAAAAATCTAAGAGTAAATTAGTTTCTCTTTTAATTTTACGCAAAATGTCATAAAAAAATTATTTAGAATACATTTTGAACTTTATAATTTGGCGAAAATGCCTTAATCACATTCGTTTACAGGTAAAAAAGTGTTGAATATGAATTTGTGGGGAAACAGGTGTACAAAAAACAAATATTGACAGTTTATTTTGTTATACAAGTTTAAAATAATTAGATTTTGATAACAGCAAATTCAGTTTCATGAAACTTTTTAATGTCTCTTTAATTATGTCATTTAAAATGCTATTCTAAATATATTTTCTAGACACATTTTGCCTAAAAATATAAACCAAAGGTTGTTCACTCTTGGGGGAAAATCATGTTTTTCAAGTTTTTGTGCACCCTTACACAAAATCAAGATTTTCTTTTGTAAATCATTTTTTATAAGCAAACATTTTTTCAAGAATAACTTTTGTTTAAAAAAATATTTTTTTATTACTTTGTCCTCTTGTAAACCTTATCCGTGGACAGTCTGTAGATATTAAGGTCATCATTTGCATCCGGGTATAAAGAGCGACAATTAAATTTTATTTACGAGTACCTTTGAAATTTAAATATTGATACATACTAATTTTAGTAGCAGATTCTACAACCTATACAGACAAGTCCACGTTTCTAGAAACAGAGAACTAATGAATTTAATACTGTCCGCTTCGATTGATAATGATTGATGATGATTTTTCGAACGAGATTTCAGTTTATAATAAAAAACATTTCACAATTTTATGGTCTCACGCACATATTTGAGACCATTTGCTTATCGTGCTTTCCAAAGCAAAATTTGAGAGGGTTTCCGCAAAAAAATACATGGTGTAATTTAATTAATGGCCAAACATGCAACGTATGTTTCCGTAGCTCATTTAGGAACAAAAGTCCATATAAACATATGTGCTAAACCTCTTCGCTTTTGAGATACAAAGTGTTAAAATTAAAATATATATATATATATATATATATATATATATATATATATATATATATATATATTTTAAATATCCTACCTACCCTGTACCCAATATTGTTTTAATTTGGCAATATTATTATTGACATTAAGGGGGTAATTTATCACTTAATTACATTTAAGTCCAGTGGCGTCTCGAGAGGCAACTAAAGGAATATTTCCAACAAAAAAACGATACACCACTGACTGTGTAAATGTGTGTAAAATTTTTATGTTTTTTTAGATTAAGCAAATAAAAATACTGCTTTTATGTCTCTTAATTTTTTTCCATAACTTGTTTACTTTAGAAGAAAAAAATTAACTTTACTTAATCGCATATTTTTAGACCTTGAAAGAAGCATTGCGGAATCTTTTTCTTTTAAAAATTAGGTTTCATTATTTTTTATTAGCAATTATGTAACAAAAATAATAAATACTTACTTAAATAAGGTTTATATCCAGTATAACAATTTTTACCAAAATACATTTTTTGGTTTTTGAAAATTTTAACATCCTGTATCTCAAAAGTTAAGTAGGACATTATGTTCATATAAACTTTTCGTTTTAAAATAAGCTATGGAATCATACCCAGTATTTTTAGCCATCAATTAAATTACACCAAGAAAAATGACCAACATGGCTGTTTAAATACGAAGGTATGTATAAGCATTAGTATAGGAGGTAGCAACGTTTTCAAAAAATAATTTTAGGTCAGCTGCTTTTTTGATATGTTGTTCTCGTTCCTTTTCTGGATACATCCTGGACTGTCTGGCTGGCGGTAGTGGTTGCGTTAATTAGTTCGCATCGTACCTGTACAGGTAATAATATTAATAATATAAATATTGGGATCAAAAACACAATGGTCTAAGAGAAAAAGTTCTAGAAGGTCAAATAAAACAAGTTTATTATACTTATATTAGTTGCAGTAAATTTTGTGCCAAAGGATTTTACTATCTTTAGAAATATATAATGCACTTAAACAGAACTGAAATTTTTAACAACCTGTGAATAAAAAACAAAGCCAAAAAAATATTTGTTTATTAGAGCTTTTTCCTTATGTCAAGATATTAGGACAAATTCAATCTAGCACCATTAAAGAGAGATCAAATTAACTAAATGTTTGATAAGAATGAAAAAATTTCAAAAACATTTAAAGAAATCTTATTTTTAATTTCTTGTCCTTAGATAGGTTTACCAAACATAATTTTTTGCCAGACACTTTTATCATTGTTAATTATACAGTCGTCTCCCTTTTAACTTCTAAACCGTTCGGTATATTTTGATAAAACTTGAAACAATATTATATGACTAAGGTCTGCATTTTTTAAAATATCTGTGACAGCTCTAAATCTTAAGGTCTTAGCTGGGCGTTAATGCAACCGCTACCGCCAGCCAGATAGCTGAGGATCTATCCGAAATAGGAGAGAGAACAACAAAAAATTGGCCAACCTAAAATTCCTGTTTTCCCGGCGTTGCTACCTCCCGTACTACATGCTCTAGTTATTTTTCAGTTGTTTAACAAACCAATATGTTTTAAAAGAAAAGTTAAAAGAAAAAATAGTCGAGCTAAGCTCTGCTCCAGTACTCCAGGCACGTGTATGTTTCAATTTATAAAACGGGTTTATAATGTAGAAAATGGTTTATATCGTAAAACAACCAGCACTGTTTTAATGTTAATAAATCAGCGGAAATAGAATTTTTACAGTTTTAGTTATAGAGACAGTTGCTACAGTTTATTTAGCGCAGAAAATAAAGTTTTTTGTGACGACCATTTAAATAATCCCATTTTGCATTTTAATTTTTTATTCTCACTTCCTGATATTTTTAAAGAAGAGAAGAATAAATTTAAATACTAGAAACTGAAGTTTTACAATATGTCAAGAAATCTGGTAAATTTTTAAGGATTAAACAAAGTAAATACCTTTTTTTAACGGACTTCATTACAAAATACGAGAAAACTCCAAAAAGTATTTAGCCTACAAAAGAAAAACGAAAATTTTGGAAAAGTGGCTATTTATTTCCCAACCTAGTCTCCTTTTAGCACGAGACACTTGACCCAGCGATCCTTTAACTTTTAAAATCAGGCTAAAAATATGATTTCTCGTGTCTGCAATTCAACTCAAATGTTTGCCCGACGAGTGAAAACAAAAAAAAGTCGCACGGGGCCAGGTCGGGAGAATACGGTAGATGGGGAAGGAGTTCATAGCCCAATTCGACCAATTTGGCCGTGGCGATGGCGGAGGTGTGAGGTGTAAGTCGGTGCGTTTCATGGTGGAAGAGCACTTTTTTCTTTGCCGTTTTTTCTGCAATTCGGCGTCGAAGTGACCAAATAGTTCGGCCTAGTAGAGCCCTGTGACCACATTTTTGCTTTTTGGCAGGTAGTCGATGTAGACTTTAGAGCACGTTTGTCAGGTTAGGTCCATTGTTTCGACTGTTCCTTGGTATCTGCCGATAAACAAACTCTTTCGAGTTGCACTTAAACAAAATCAAACACTATTCCGAAGTGGTCTCACAGTTGCTGTTCGGAGTGAGCAAACGCGGCACTGTTCTCGCCGACAGCTTTCTCATGCTCAAAATTTCATGTAGTATATGACTCACGCAGTTTTTTGACAGCCTTACTGTTTAGCAATCTCGCAAACCTTTAATCGACGGTTTGCCAAAGCGGGATCGTGGATTTTTATTGGGATATCCTCTTGGGTAGCCGTTTTTGGAGCTCCTGGACGCGGCTAATTAAAAACCAACGTGCGACCACATTGAAACTTGTTAAACCAATTTTTGACGGTCGCCATTAAAGAAGAAGAGTCATCGTACACGGCATCCAAGTGTTCCTTAATTTCGCTGCGCGATTTCCTGTCCAAAACAAGAAACACCCTTTTAGAGGGACTCCTTTGACGAGTTTACCTCGAATATTGTTTTGTTTTCGGACTGGGCAAACGCATCGTTTTTTTGTCGGAACATTTTATCACAATATTTTACATGCAATTTTTAAACATTGTACCAAAAATCGTAACTGTTACAGTCACCAAAACTATAAGTCTTATTAACATGTTGTGGATATCGGATTGGAAGTGTTTCGTAATTGTAACGTTTACAATTTTTGGCACAATTTTTAAAAATTGCATGTAAAGCTATGTGCTAAACTTGTCCGAAAAAAGTGACACGTTTGGTAGACTTGCTAAAAGAAACCCTCCTTAAAAGGTTTTATAAGTGCTATTATTATAAAGTTAATTTCATTACTGGCCCAGGGACTACCAATTTTTTTATTTTTCTCCGCCGACACGCTCATTTTCACAGGCAGTCGAAACAAAAATACTGTTCAATTTGACTAAAATTTTGACAGTAGCCGCGTACAAGAATCTTTTGGTCTATTAAAATTACTTTTTAATAGTGGCCCCATCCGGTGATAAAACTAAGTACGTATTGGAACACCCTCGTATCTTGTATTGTTATATTTAAAGCAACACACATGTAAAATACTAACCTACCTGAATGTTAAATACTAATTATAAATGTTTTACAAGCTTAGTTATCGCTTAAACTGTATAATCCTGAAAATTTATTAACAGTTTTTGTCATTTCAGTATAAAACAGTGCCGTTCATTCCATATATCATGTCCAACGTTATAAATTAGGGTTCTAATGTTGAAACGTAACATATACGTGTCTGGGGTATACGAGTAGAGCTTAGCTTTGTGTCCGTTTTCCAATTTAACTTCTCTAATACATATTAGTTCTGTTTTATCCTTATAAATTTTCACTAGGCAGCTGTTTAAAGTTGTTCAATTTTTGGTGTTTGTCTTTTTGTTAGTTATACCGGGGTGGTACATAAAGTTTTTTGGGCTCTGTATATGACGCAACTATTAAACGTAGTGAGGACTTAAATAATCTATAGAGTTTTCTTGTTTTTTGTCAAAAACGAGAGTTTTTCACTGTTTGGTGCCCTGTTCTTTTCTTCTAGGGTTCTCAACCAGGACTTGCACAATAATGTGTTTTATTTTAAACTTTAAAATACTGATGTGTTTGTATTTAAAAAAAAACATATTAACATATTCATCTAACAAGAAATTAACAGGGTGTTTCCTATTGCGGTGGAAAATTTATAAGCATGTTACTCACCTAGCTCTGTAATATAATAATACTTTTATAAATAGGTATAGGTCCGGAAATGCATTATTTCCAAGGCACTGGATGTTTTTTCTAATGTGATTTTCTAATACCATCTTAAATAACCTCCACCGATTTGAATAAAACTTGGCAATATAACGACAAAAAGGGGTAATTAAGCCTTAATCTAATTAAATCTATTTAGTCCATTGGCGTTTTGAGCGACACCTGAACGAATATTTTTGACAGAGAAATGTACACCAGTGACTCTGGTGCAATCTTTATATCTCTTTAAGTTAGGCAATTTAAAAAACAGCTTTTTGTTTTTCTTTCTTTTTAAACTTGCATACTTTTCGTGGAAAAAAATAAAGTTTACTTAATTGCATATCCCTGGTCAACACAAGGAAAATAGGGTCCATCGAAGGTACATTTTCTTTAATAGGTATTTTTAATATTTTTTTTAATAAGAACTCTAAAACAACTAAATTTTTAATTTATTAAGATTATTTACTTTATAAACTTAAGTTAACGCATCTTTTTTTTTTTTGGCATCTAAAGTAATAAAGTTATTATTTTTTTAATAATATTTAATAAATGTTTCTTGTGTCCAGCAATATAAAATTACAAACTTGCGCTCCCCACTTCCATGCACAATTCCCTTCTTACTGCTGCGAAAATAAGTTCCATGTAAAAGCGGTATATAAATTTTATGTTGTGATTAATTTTGCAGAATACAGAGAGAGGTAGTCACCAAAAAGCATTGTTAGCAAATAAATTGACGTCAATATGACGTCATTACACAGGAGCTTGAGGTCAGTATTTCTCGTAATTCCCGTTATATTTTACACTATAAAAACTAATCTACACCACATTCTACGAGCCGTATGCTTGGTTTGTTTACTTTTTCGCATTAATTTGGGAAAAAATGAAATACATTCTTAAAAAACACGATATGGTTGTATGTCAAAAGACACAAAATCGTTTAGCAAATCTGTACACTCCTTTAAAAGGCAAAGTAAACACCAAAAGAAGTCAAACTTAATTTATTCAATACCATGCCTAAATTGCCCAAAAAAAATACATCGGCATGACCACACAGTACTTAGAAAACAGGATAAATGGTCATAAATATAAAAAAAAACGCTTCTACAGCTTGAGTCCAATTTAAACCATGAGTTTGACTTTGCAAACACCAGCATACTTACCCAGGACCAAAACTATCAGAAACTTTTAGTAAAGAAATTATTTATATAAAGAAAGAACAACAAGCTGTCAATGACAAACAAGATCCAAATTTACCACAATCTTATTTTAGTAAAAACAGCTTTTATCCAGGTTAAAACTACGACAAACTGTATAATATTTCAACAAAATTTCTCTGTCTGTATTTTAATATAGTAAATAAATTCAACCAAAGTAAAGCAGAAAAACAATCTCTTTTTTATTTTAATGATAAAAGGATAACATAAAATAAAAACCTTCTTGCTTCCTTAAATAAAAAAAGAATTCCTACATCAGAATACTCTTTTATTTTTATTAAATCAAAATAAGATGTGAGCATACATATAACAATCTTTTTCGAGGTACGTTTCTGTAATATTAGTGTTATGTAAAGTTTTTTAAAATGTGTTGTTATGTATTATTTCAATTTGTGATAAAAAAATAGTAATTTTTGTAATTGTTTGTAGGTTGTTTGCCTGAACGCAATATATATTTTTGAAAAAGCTCACTACGCTGGGCGAAACGTCAGATGTTAGTTATGTAATAAAGTACTTTTAATTATTAACAAAAAAACTATACCCAAAACTATTAAATACAAAATATAACGGTGCCACTTTAGTATGCGGACTACCTGTGTTTTGGGATCTACCGATTATTTGGCCACTTTACTATGCGGTCAACCTGCGGTTCGGGATCTTCCAAGGTATCAATCTATTATTTGAATAATATATATTTACTATTTACATAATCCTTCCAATAATTCTAATAGACATTAATACTTATAAGTGCCACAATTGTAAGAATTGTAAGAATTAGTACCTAAGCAGAGAGCTAATTCTAATAGAATATTAATGACCCAATTATATTGATATGGCATATAAATACAAAGGGCAAATTTTTATAAAAAATTGTTTATTTAGTTTCTTATAGTGATACGTAGTAATGTTGCCAAAAGATTTATATGGAACAGTTATTTTAAACGAAAAAGTTGCTATCAACTTTTTGCGGCAACACCAACTTTTAGAAAAACCTGAAAATATAGAATACCATCGGTGTGGGAGCAAAATGCAGCAGAAAAGGAAACAGGATCGAGGGGGACAATTTAGACCTGTGCTTCGTTGTCCTAGGAGGGGTTGTCAAGACACGCGTTCAGTTAGGAGAGGAGACACATTTTTCTACTACACGGATATCAACAAAAGAATAAATTCGAACCTAAGCTTATGCGACATTTTAAAGCTAGTTTTTATTTTTGTATAAGAGATCCCCATGACCAGCGTGACAAACCTTACTGAAAAATCATCAGCTAGCATAACAGATTTGCTTAATATGTGCCGAGAAGTCTGCAGTTCCATTGTTACCAGTCGGGGCCAGATGGTAGACACGGAGGATAATCCTATCCAAATTGATGAGGCTAGATTTGCTGGTCGGCGGAAATACAACCGTGGTCGTATTTTAAATGGAGACCGGGCGGCATTATCTGAAGACAGCGACGCCGAGGTAGAAAACAATAGAAACCATGGTGCTAGAGTGGATGGCCCCTGGGTATTTGGCCTAAAAGAGGATTAGACTGCCGCTACTTTTTCGTAGAGCGGCGGGATAGTGACACATTAATTTTAACCATTCAACGACAAGTGCAGCTTGGGTTAGTAATTCACTCTGATAAGTGGCCAGCATATATGAACTTGGATCAATTGGGGTATACACATTCTACAGTTAATCATCAAGAAAATTATGTAGACCCGGCTACATAAGCCCATACACAAGGTGTCGGGAGGTCTTGGTTAGACGCCAAAATTGAAATTAAAAAAAAAAAAATAGAGCAGTACCTATTCAGCATTTCCAATTTCACCTAGATCTTTTCTACTGAATATAAAAACTGTATATAGATAACTGTACATATTACTTTAATAATTGTAACGTGTTTTAAATAAAAAATAAAACAATACATCAATTTGCCTCTATTCAAGCTTATGTTAATTTTAGAGATATTGTCAGGGTTATTGTCATATCAAATCATAGATTTGGTTTGTATTTTAAATGGTAGACCGCATGTTAAAGTAGAAATATATCGGTAGACCGCACACTAAAGTAGCACCAATTTTACTCCGATTGATATTATACAGGTCGAGTTATAACTAAAAATATGAAAAATGCCCAGGAACTAACTACTTTAATTTTTTAAATAGAACAAAATTGTATAGGAAAATATTGTAGAGAATTAAATTTTATGTTAAAATTTGAAGTTAAAATATGAGACTAAAAAAATGTAACTGTCAATTTTTTACATTACTCATTACAACTTAAATAACGGGTAAAAAATAGCAAAATTTAAAAGAAAATTAATTAATTTTAAATATTTTTAAATAATTCGATGCCATAAGCCAAGTATTTTTAACACTGTTAATGCATAATGTAAAAAATTGACAAAAATCAATATTTTACTTTAATTTCTTAACTTTAAATTTTGACATGAAGTTTAATTCTCTACAACATTTACTTATAAAATTTTGTCCTATTTTAAAAAATAAAGGTAGTTTACTCTTGGTCGTTTTTCATAGTTTATAACTTGCCCTGTATATTACCAATCGAAGTAATTTTTTTATTTTTCAGTTTTGGACCATGCGACCAGTTTTTCCCAAAAAGACGTTTAAAAATTCCAAAATTTTTGGTCCATTTGTCCTCTTGTAACACCTATCTTGGAAAACACTGTGTATATATATATATATATATATATATATATATATATATATATATATATATATATATATATATATATATATATATATTTAAAAAAAGCAGTAAATTCTCTCTAATAGCTATTCATAGTTCAAAATATTAATGTATGTATGAATAAAGTATTTGAATACTTATATAATTTTTGCGGCTATATTTTGATAGTAAATAACATACATTTTATTTATTATAGTGCTAAAAAATGTTCTACAAACTTTGTGAACTTCACTTCGAACGACAATATGTTTAAAAGGATTTACCAAAAAACTACTTATGGATGATGAAGTACCCAAAACGAAGGAATAAAGATAAGCGTGAGTACAATTCGTCTTGGGAAAAAATGGGTGGGGGTAAACACGGGGCAGTGTTAACGCCTTTTGTGGGGAGTTCCTTACATCAAGCCTGTGAGCAGCTTACAGTATTGTCACATTTTTAGGCTTTCGAAGGTTTTGTTTGGAAGGTTGCATAATCTTGGCAAATTTATCTTGCCGATTATGTTGAATCTAGTCATGACATTGCATGACGATTGCTCTTAGTGATTTTTTTTGAGACATGATCAGTAAACAAAGCAAGTGAAGTGAAAATTATAACATTTTTTGAAACTTATAATGCTAAATTTATTTTAAATGTTTATTAATATTACAAATGGTATCTATCACTATTCCGATTACTTGCATGTAAAGGAACTTATTACTTACTTTTTCGAAAAAATCTGCCATTCCTTAATCATAAAGTCATTATGTATAAATTATTCAAAAGTAAATATAACCTCACAAACTTTTTAACACAAATACATACATACATATCTTCTACAATAGGATGAGAAAAATGTATAATAAGATGTATTGACGCCCCTAGAGACTTTAATGGCCCCACTACTCCTTGGAAACATCCTTAAAAAAATAGGTGGTAATAAATAGGATTTTGCAAAATTTATCCCCACCTTGAGAAGTGTTTTAAGAAACAAAAAATGGTTAATTCCATTTTTCCATAGCTTTAAATTGACCTTTTTAGTCCTAGCATAACAAATCAGAGCAAAAGTGTTCAAAAATGTAATCTCATACCATCGAAATTAGATAAAATATACCGATTGTGCTATTTAAAATGTCTACGTAGCCTGTATTACCGGTTAAAGTATTGAAAAACGAATGATAAGATCCAATAATGCACATTTACCATTATATACCATAAATTTCATTTTCCTATCTGAAGATATAAAAAAGGATGATGAATGTCTTAAAAACGAAAGGTTTCCGTATAAGTATCAATTTTAAATTTTGTAATCATAAAAAAGTTTCCAACATAATTTTTGTTTTGAATTGTTTTTACTTCAAGAGATTTTTTTAGTGTAAGATGCTTTACTACGCCATCGACATTTTTCTTAGTGTATTAGCGCTAGAAGACTGGTCCAGTGTCAAAACGAAGCGTTTGAGGTCACGAAATTCTGTACTCGCTACTTCTCCTCCACATACCATTTTCTGCCTTTCACTCCCATTTTCTTCTTCTACATCAGGTTACTGCAGCCGCGTGCCAATTGACCCATATCCTGAGCTTTCTCAGGGCCGCTTAACTGTCTTGTACTCCACAATTCAAGACCATATTCAGAGCTCTTCCTATACTAGAGCTGCGGCTTCAGTGCTAATGCAGCCTTATGCTGCTTCTAAACTCCGTCTTCACGACGTACAATAACTCCAACGCAAATAAATATTCTTCTTCAACAACTCTGGCGCCAACACCATATAGCCATATTTCAAAACTGAAGATATACCTTATCTTCCTTTTTTTTTTTCTCTTGTAGCTACTGCTACCTCCTTGCAGCTACGCTACTCAACATATTTTCTCCCCATCTTCGTCGCTTCACACACATTTCTTCTCCGGGAACGGGACACCTTTACCATATATATGGCATTTTCTTCCACAAATACACTGAGGGTAGGAAGGGCGTACCATGAGCGACTTTTCCTACCAGCTTCACAAGGAGCACTATGGAACTGGGGCGGGCACAGCTGACTTACCATAGCCGACGTTTCACAAAGGTCACTGGGAGCAGGGCGCCTCCCACCGCTCCGTGACGTTATAGAGTTTTGAAATACACATACGTGGACCACTTTACGTCACTGGGAACTGATGTTGCCATATGGAACTATACGTGCTTAACTACTCAATGTTATTAATTAAATAAAAAAACGCTTTTTATACTTTAATACCATATCGATACCGTAATTCGCATACTGGCCAACTTTATAATTAAAAAATTTACAGGAGAGACAAAAATGTTTTGAAATTGTATTGAAATAATTTATTAAAGTGTTTTAACTTTCATTTTATATATTTATGTATTTCGAGGCTATTTTATTGAAATTCTATATAGTTTATATTTTATGATAGTTTATGTGAGGTAACTGGTTTTCTTATTAAAAAATAAAACACTAATTTTAAAATTTGCGTAAGTTTTTATTGTATTTTAAAATAAAAATAGGTTTTACTCATGTGTCGAATAAAATTCTGAAAATCTACTGGTAGGGACTTCTTTAGTTAGTTATAGTATTTTTCTTAAAAATGTTCCTTTTTTGATTAAAAGATTTGGTAATTCGAAATTCTAATTTTTACAGTGTTTGTGTTACAAAGGGAATTATACCGTTTTTAATAGTTTTACCACAATTTAATAATTTTTCAAAAAATAAATGTTTTTTTTATTACATATGAAATGAAGATAATTTGGTTGCCCATATCATTGGTATTGTGGCAACAGGTCGAAAGTTATAATTGAAATTAGTTTTTTTTTTCCAACATTGAAGGTCATTAACTCCCTAACAAGGAGAAACAGAACTTTTTATATAAGTACTAACGTTATTTTGGGTAATTTTCTGGAAAGTTGCGGCAACTTCTATTTTAACAAAATTGAATATGCTGGGTTTTTGGGGCGCTGATTACGAATCTGAAAGATTTTATTTTAGGAGATGTTTTGTTTTCGAGAAATCCGTTATCAAAGTTGAAATTTAAACTATCCTTATTTTTACTATATTCTCTCTTCTTTTTAAACACAATTCTCGAACTAAAGGGGGGTAAGGTATTTAATTAACAACTCACGTTTTCCAAGAGTCGGTTGCCCCTGATAAACTCCAAAACTACTGCACCGATCCTTTTGAAATTTTAAACACTATTTCTGTACATCGTTTACGAGGTAACGCTGTCGAGTTTTTTTCAAGCGCATTGGTTTAAGGGGGAGTAAGGTATTCAATTCACAACTCACGTTTTCAAAGTCGGTGCCCCTGATAACTCCAAAACTACTGCACCGATCCTTTTGAAATTTTAAACACTATTTCATGTACATTATTTACTAAGGTAACGCTGTCGAGTTTTTTTATAATAATTTTGATTTCGCAATAACAAATTAGCCGATTTTTTCACACAAAATTGTGTTTTTCACTTCTCAAAGTGATCGAAAAAATGAAAAAAATTTGGAAAAAAAAGAAACTCGACAGCGTTACCTGGGGAAAGCTGTGTATCTAACGAATGAACTTTGATTTTTGATTTCGGATGATCCAGCACCAAGTTATGAGGGGCACCGCAATTCAACTTTTTTCGAGACACGTCCGAACAATTGCTGCCATTGCCGTATTTTTTAATATTTTTCTGTAAAATTTGATGAAGAACATTCTTCGAGAATGTCATACTTTTAATGTACCATTGGTTGAGTAAATAAATTTTAACTGTGATCGGTCAGAAAAAAAATCACGAAAACATGGCTTTTTTTTGTACGATTTGACCTTAGCCCCCCTTAAAGCTAAAGTGGCATAAAATATTTTATTTTCACGTTTAAAAACTTCATTTTTCATTGTATGTCATGCCTTGTGTTAAATAAATTCCAATATTTACTTTAAACACGCTGCAACCAGGGGCCATATGAATAAATATAGGAGCAAATGCTTATACTTATAAAATTTAAAGTAAATGTTTTTGCTTCTAAGTATAAGCAAATGCTTTTCCTATATTTTTTTATATCATGAGCATTTGCTTATACTTATAAGAAAAAGCATTTACTTCTAATTTTAGAAGTTTAACTATTTGTTTTTTTATTTATATGGCCCCATGTATATACTGTGCCATCATAGCCTGCTGCGATTAAAAAGGATTGAAAGTGAAGCTATGCCATTTAATGCAAAAATAATGTAAAATACGTAAAAAGCAGGGTTTTAAAACCTGAAAATCAGATATTATGTGCCACTTTAGCTTTAAATCCAGAATTGTGTTTATAAAGAAGTGAAAAAATTTTTGTATACCAAATTTTGTTAAAATCGGAGTTGCCGCAACTTTCTAGAAAATTACCTTATGTTGGCTCACTCCATCGCCCCTATCATTTATGACCTCACTTTTTCAGAAACCTAGTACCTATACCAATGGTGATATTAAAAAAAAATTAATACACATTTAAGATCGTTACAAAAAGCGTAATCATACCTTTATAAAATTAGCCCATGAGCGAAGTTAGCCGGGCAATTCCAATGCAGCTGGGGTTGGCCGATTTTCCGATGGGAAATTGTAAGCAAATTAGTAAACATTTTAAACATATTTTATTTGAAAGTCGTGAGAAATTAGACAAAGCATCGGTAAATACCTCAAAAACTCATTTTAAAGAAAAAGTGGAGTTATCCGATTTGCGAGTTACGTTATCGATATGCCATTATCCGACTTCTTTTTTTTATTATTTTTTTAACTTTTAAGTAAGTTTTATAAAAATTTTTAGAATTGATTTAATTTTTTAATGTTTGGTATAATATAGTAAAATATACTAGCTCAACTTTTACAAAAAAAAAACAAATTTAATCCCATTAAACAAATCCTCTTGGATCCTTTTTTATCGTTTCCCAATCCGAACCTTTAATCTATTTTTCTGACTAAAGACAGCCCAAAAATACCTTTTGTTACGTGAGATTTTCCCGCCATTCTCTAATGAAAAATGAATATTTTAAGCCGGTATTCTTGATGATGTTTGCTTTTTTAAATATTGGAGATGAAACAGTTCAATAGTATTGAATATGTTTTTGTAAGGCTGACAGTGGATAAATACGTTTGAGTAATTGTGTTTTCGAACTGATAAAAAATATCCAGGGTATTTTTACGGAACTTTTATTTATTCTTTTATTAAGTACGAAAGGGACTTAAAGGTTACAGAACAAAAATACGGCATATAAGCTGTACGGAATTCACCAAATAATAGTTGCAGCAAATCTAGATTGCTTTTTCAAAAACCTTTCTTAATATTGTAAATGACCTGTAACTTGGTTGCCGTATTTTCACCAATGACATGACATGATGGACCGGCCCCGACGTATTGCTGCTGTGAATTTGTTTGCGGCCAACGAAAGAGAGAGAGGTCCGAGAGAGAGATGGATCCAATTACGGCAAGAAAGCCCGGCAAGTAATGGAATTTAAATGGGAATATGGGGTTTAAAGTATATTTTCAGAACATTGTGCTTATTTATTAAACTTTTTCGACTTTTATAAATAGATTAATGAATTTTTAGTACATTATATACATATTTTTTAACTATATAATTCTTGTAAAGTCATTTTTGTTACTATTCTTGGGTGTTTTTATTAGATACCGCTTAGTTCAATCTTTAATTAAAATATATTTTTTTATATATAATCAAAAACATTTGTTTCTCCATTGTATTATGTACTTTTTATAATTAAAACGTATATTTTGTGTTAAAGTAGCTATAAAAATAAAGTTTTTTTATCATATGCGGTTTTTTTATTGAACTTATAACACCAGTAAATAGTAAATAATAAATTTTATCTACATAAATATAACAATAAAAATATTATCTAAACAATGTGCCTTTTTGTGGGGCGTACCTGTAAAATTTCGTAGTGTCGCCTTTTTTCCACCTTGCAGTGCAATTTATAGCTGCACATGAGTGAACCCTATTGAACAACAACTATAGTCAAAAATTTTGATCACAATTTACCTTAGCACACAAGAAATCACTTTTAAATTCAACTGCTTTCTAACGGTAAATGCACGTTTTTGCCGTAATTAGCTCCATCTCTCTCGCACTGGTCTGGCGTCAATAAGCGATCGCGAGGGCCGGTCCATTATGTAGTCATTGATTTTCACCTTGTATGCAGCAATTGTCAAATAATAGGTTCTCTTCATTGCCATGCAGTCAATTGTTTAAGGATCTATAAATCCATAATTTTTTAAAATTACCATAGCTTATGTTACATTTTTAAGGGGAAAAGATTGCATTTAAGGATTGTAAAAAATATGTGTGGTGTTCCAATTAAAGTAACAAAGCTGCCCTATATAGGAAAATCGGTAATTTTGGTCTTATATTAACTAAATGTCGTGTGAGGATATTAATACTTAAAAAAAAGCGTTCTGCGAAAACGCATATTGATAACTTTATTTACGGGAGCCCACGATGCTAAATGGGGATTTACTTGAGCGTCATAGAGTCCTATTGGGTGGCAAAGCTTAAATGATAAGAAGAAAAAAATGTTATATAATGTATACCTTTTCATCGGTGAGGAAAGTGGCTATGGACTTTTAAATATGTCAAAAAAATACTATTATTATTTGGATCGGATTGGATTATTATTTTTTCAAAATAAAAAAACAGCCATACTCGAACATCTTATACCGACATTTTTTTCCTATCTGTTTCCTTTACGTCACTCTCAAATTTTCAGATTAGTAAAATATACACTTGACAATTTCTGATGGATATATTTTTGTTTTTTATGATCGGCCTGTATACGGGGCTCATATTTGGAGGAGGTAGTTAACCGGGTACAAGGTATCCTCCGGTATAGCGCTGTAGTAAATCTCGAAATCCCCTCTTTGGCACCCCTACCAAAAGATATTCGCAGTCAAAATAGGTCAAAATTAGTCACACACCCTGTATATAAAATGTTGTAATCCTTTTATTTACAACTAGCCGACCCGTGCCCACTTTGTTGGCCGTTAATTGTTAATTGTATTTTTCTCTAAAGTTTTTGTTCAATCATAATAAAATATTTTTAAAGACTTTTTATAATCGGCTCAGATTTCTGAAAATTAGCCCTTACAAACTGTACTTCGTTATTTATAATATTAGTATAAATAAATATCAAACAAAAATATACTAAAAATAAGTAAATTTTTGCTTTTTTCTTATCTATTTAAAAAAAAAAGAAATCTGCAACCGAATATATTCGAACTCGGGCCGCCCGCGTGACAGACGAGCATTCTACCATTAGACCACCGGCATCCACCGGTGCTCACACATGCATAATGCTCTTCTAAATAGTGTACCTTTCCAATTGTGATAGAGTTTTAATGTCCGGTTTGGTATTTTTAAAGATGAGCCCTTACAAAGTTATACTTAATCCAAGATAGCCGACCCGTGCCCACTTTGTTGGGCCTTAATATCCGAACTTTTTGTTTATACATAATAAAATGTTGCCCATTACACTCCTGAATAGCTTTTTGATTGTGAATACATTTTTTATGATTGGTTCAGTATTTCCGAAGATTAGCGACTACAAACAAACAAAGTTACAATCTTTACCTCTTTATATTATTAGTATAGATAATATTTATTTCCGTGCTAAGGCAAAAGAGTCTAATCGCAAAAATGCAGTTTTGAGAAAATCGATATTTTCTCTTTTATCCATTTTTATAATAGAATGTTTTGTCGACGTCCTAACTTTAGAACCCCTCCTAAGAACACCATTTATATATCAAAATTTAAAACTTTTTTTTACAGTAAAACAATGTAAAAATAAGAAATGACCAATTTTGCGAGTAGACTCTTTTGCCTTTGCACGGTAATTTAGTTAAGTTATTTTTAAATTTAATTATTCCTTTTTTTATTTCGCAAAGGTACATTTTAATTTACGTAATATAAATCTTAAAAACAAAACCCAAATAGGTGTAGATGCAATTCTTTGAAACGTAAACCGTCTGTGCATTTACAGAACAAAAGATAAAATATTTGAAGCTCTTAATGAAATTTTAGTCCTAAATACCAGTGAAATTCAAGTACTTTACAAGTTTTTAAAACCCAACTACTTCTTAAAAGCTGGAAAATTGTAAAAATGTGGTTCTAGATTATTAAAATTTTACTTAATAAAGTTTTAAAAAGATACTTCTACACAGGGTGTCATTTGACTTATTGAGTATGTTATGTTTGAAAAAATATTGTTGGAGATTGGCTCCCAATAAGAAATCTATTAAAGAAGTATATATATATATATATTTTTAAACCAAATAAATTTAATAAAAAGAAAATCCTAACATACCGCAGTTGATGTGTAAATCTTTATGCTCTAAAAATTGAATCTTTGGAATGTGTGCCCGACCAGTAAGATAACACCGGCACTTGCTATGCAAGGGGTTCGCAGCGGTTTGCGGGGTGCGTTAGATCAAGGTACGGCGAGTTCCTCAGTCTCATCTCATCTCATCTCATCTCATCAGCTCAGAGTTGTTAAAGAACAGGCAAGAATGCTGAACAGGTTCGAAGAGTTCCCTTCCTACCCGAGAACAGGTTCCGTAAACCTGTTCAGTTGTTCATCTGTTCTTTTTAACAAGTTCTTGACAATGAGGTGGAGACTGGACATATTAGGCATTAATCCATGCTCTTCCTGGTTCACCCGTTCACCGTTCACCCTTATCGATCGAAACTATTCCAAACATGCATTAAAAAAAAGCACCATAAGCCATTCATTAACCATATCGCACCGCAAACTTTAGCATGAATAGTTCAAGCACTTCAATCTCAAAGCCTTGTTTGAGGTTCTTCGATCCGAATGAACGGGAATAGCCAATATGGTCCACTCAACCGAACTTAGATCTCAGAACCAGTGAGAACAAAGAACACAAAAACTAAAACGCGCGTCCGTTCCTCACCCGTTCGGTTCGAAAAGAACAGGCTGTTCAGTTCTCTTTAAAGAACGGTTTACTGAACAGGCTACCTCTGAACATGTTCCTAAGAACTGTTCCATTGTTTTCATAACAACTCTACATCAGCCACTAAACACGCTGTGTTTGATGAATTTTTTCTCGCAAAATTCGAGGCACGACCCGTCTCCCTTTTGAAACCAAATCGTAAAAAACGCATTTGAGTTGACACCACTGATCTCGATGGATTGCCAATGTTATAACCTGCGCGAAACAAACGTTACATTTCATGGGCGAAAAAACTGGTTTGTGCGCAAGCCAGTTGAGGGTAAACGCACCCGGTCCTAAACGAACTATTCGCATTAAAGGAAATAATTTGTTGACGGCGTCCTGGTTTTCTGTTCGAAGTATATTAGCTAATAAGCGTTACAGTCAGACTGCGGACGAAGTGCTATAGACCGCGACCTTTTCACGCATTGTCAAAAATTGTCTATAAACGTTTTAAAGCGGCGCGACGTAACTATCTCCTATGTAGCATAAAATTGTTAGTCGATCCTTTCGTTATACTTAAAATTAAACTTTGTTGTTCAATGGGAAATACAATATTATGATATTTGTAAAAAAATACAGAACCCGACTTCTCCGATTGAAAATGTGGTCACTTTAATCTAAAGGGTTTCGTTTGCGACAATGTGCGCCACAGACCCAAAGGTTGCCGTTGCTGAAACCCATAGGCAACCTTTGTGCCTGTGGAGCAAATTCTCTGCCGGCCTCATATCTGCAGGCCCAGGCCGGCCATCGAACTGTATAAAGTAGCGAAGTGCGCATGTTCGTCCACCCACTGCGCGAGGTCGTAAAAATCCGAAAAATGCTTCTTGCCACTGCGGATCTAAATGTAGGTTATCTATGGTGGACACCCCTTAAAAATCTTTAGTGTAATTTTTGCTTAGAAAAAGCATAAGTATATTTTAAATTTAATTCCGCAAGTGAAGTTGTTATAGTTTACTGTATAAGTGATTTGTTAATTGTTTGTTTTAAGTCCATTTCGTTAATTAAATTGATCGTTACCAACCAAGGCTTTTCATTTTTGAAAAGAATCTCGAAACAGCAAACCCCTATTAATTACAGAAAACCTCTTTTAATGGGCTGAAGGAAAACAGACCCCCACAAATCATGTATTTAAATATGCTAACATCGAGGTCTGGCAACGGACAATAGGCAAAAATTGAAAAAAAACGCCAAAATTTGTTGCTCTTTAGTTGCTAATTATAGTAGAGGAGCCCACAATGGGGATTTACTCGAGCGTTATAGAGACCTATTGGGTTGCAAAACTTAGATGATAAGACGAAAAAAATTATATAATGTATACCTTTTTATCGGTGGGGGAAGCGCTATAGATTTGTATATATGTCAAAACTGTTGTTTTTTGACTTGTAAAAATCGTTAGACCATTAAGTTTTCGTTTTCTTTAAATTATTTTATTCAAAATAAAAAAAAACACGCTCGAGAATGTCAAGCCGACTTTTTTACAACTTTGTAGCCATCGCTTTCTTTACGTCACTCTTAAATTGTCATATTAATGAAATATATACTTTTGGCATGTTATTAACTTACCCTATCCTAATCTGACATCCTTGAAAATTTCTGATAAAAATTTGTTTCTTTTTACCAATCTGATCCTTTAATTGTGACAGGCGGCTTTACATACGGGGTACATATTTGGTAAAGATACTTAACTGGGTACCAGTTATCCTTCTGTATATTAATCTGCCGCGCTGTAGTAAATTCCGAAATCCTCCTCTTGGGTTTTCCTACTATAAGTTACCAAACAATAGTTATTTATTATACAAGAAAAAAGTTTTAGATATCAGCTCGAGGTTGTATTGTCTCCGGACCCGAAGTGAAGAAAAACAATAAACCGAGAGCTAAAATCTTAAATTTTTCCTGTGTTTAATACACTATTTTTTCTGTGACGGGAAAAACGATAACTTAATGTTATAAAAAACATATTATTTAAATATATTAAAGTCACAACATAATTTTCCAATTTTAATCCATAAAATTTAAAGTTTAAAACTGGTCGGCTGTTGTATTTAAAACAACAATTAGTCTTTGCATTACTATGGAAACCTATAAAAAGTTAATAAATATCTCTTATTGTAATTTTTTGACTTGATGGGTATAAATTATTAGGTTAGAACTAAAGTGATTGTTGATACTTCAAAGTCATTTTTTTAATTTCTTTGAAAATTATTAATGTATCTTCTTTTTGCTTTACTGGCATTTGCTCGGCACTTGTATTATAGCGTTACTATCTGAAGTTTTTTTTTTAACGGATAATTCATTTTAAAAAACTAGTATTTTAAAATCTACCAATAGGTACAAATTTTAATGACTTTGAAGTATTAGGTAATCACTTGTATTACCTTTATTGTGTATTGATATATTTAATTAAATAATATTAGCCGAAAATATGTCTCTTTAAGCGGTAATAAATCAAAAATAGTCAAAAACAGACATATAGTACCTTCAATAAAAAATACTACGAATTAGGCAAATAATTAAACAATATAATTATAAATATGATGTTCCATTTAAAAATGCAACATTGATTGCGTAATTCTTTTGTTTTTTATGCAATTGTGTTTTTAATACGATTTTTAAATTCCCCGAGCTAAAATACATCGATTGCCTAACTTAAATTTAATAAAAATATGGGGAAAGTAAAAAATATACCATTTTTCCTCTTAAATGGAATATCCTGTACTTTTGATATAAAGGAAATGTAAGTTTAGTATAATAATATATTTAAAAATGTATTAATTTTTTTCCACGGAAAAAACGTAATTTATTACACTTGAGTACCGTCATCGTCATGGAAAAAACGATTTTCTTGGTGACTCTCTACACTTAGATAAACCATTTCGTAAGCAGAAACACATTTTCAACTTAAATTATATCTGGAAAAATCGGATGTAAAGCTGGCGTGACCGATTTATAAGTTAACAGATCTTCAGTCTTTCCCGACTTTTAAATTTTATTTTGATGCTGACTCTTTGCACTTTAACTTCACCTTCCTCTAAAATTTTCTTTTTTTAATGTCTTAATAACCTAATTATTAAAATAAATATGGGCATTTAAATTAAAGCATTTTTGGACTGAATCTTATAGAAGTCGAAAATATGCAATAACTTTTGTAAGAAGTGGATTTTTTGGTTGTCCCAAAAGTTATTAAACATTAATAACAATAATTCTAGGATAGATATATTGCTCTAACTTATATATATCTTAACCTACAAGTTTTTAAAGTAACAAAAGTAATAACAGATAGTTGTCACACCGAATAATAGCCACTCTAACTACCTACATTTTTTGATTTATGTTTTTGTCCCCGATCTATCTCAAAATTCATAAAACTTTTGTATCCTGGACGAGGCAATTTCTATTTTTATTCGGACAACAAATTGTGGCGAATTTGATACTTGCAATATTTTCTTTCTCCAAGCTGAAAGAGACAAATGAGTGCATACGAAACTCATAACAAAAGTCATACGAGAAGTAAAGCCTTTTGAAACCTCTTCAAAAAGGTTAGTTTATGTTTTTTATTTATTTTTTTAATACTGTTTAAAATATGCTTTAAAAGTAATCGGTTTTTGTAAACGACAAAGAATGTAAAAAAAGTAAATTTTCAATGCGTTTCTTTACACTTGGGCGTAGTATTTTGTTTCAATGCCTAGAATTATTGAAATAGGTGTGCAATGTAAAAGTAAAAGCAACATCAACTAAATCAAATGATCAAGTAACCATAAATTCCGCCAGTACTTCTTTTAATTTATGTATTACTAAACCCTAAATATGACAGTTTTAAAAATCAATGTATACTATTTAAATATTATTTCTAAATACATAAGTGCATAGTTATGAAGATATTAATTGTCTCCTTAAAATAGAAAACCATAATCTTTTATAAATAAATATAACATATTATTATATAAAAGTAAATTTGATATTTTTTGTACAGCTGTAGAAAAAAAATGCATAAAGAGTCTGATGTTTTATTAATGGCATTATCGCACTCGCCTGACGGCTCGTACTGTATAACTTCCATTTGTAAGAAATGTATCACTTTATATTCTTATTACATAAATTCCTATTTCTTTATGATTGTATGGTTTGTTGTTAAAAAAAAACTAAATAGTGTTTTTGTCCTTTATTATAGGGTTTTACAAATATACAGGGTGTTTAAAAATAAGATGCTGTTGCCTAATAGTCTTAATCCTTAGGTAATTTTATAAAGAAAAATTCCAAGAAACATATATCCTAGATATCGAATATTTTTACATACAGGGTGGAAAAATTAAAAAAAAAACATTATTTTTATAAGATATGTGGTACCACGCTAAATATTTTAATTAAATTCACACAGCCTCTCTTTTTTAAGAGGCATTATCTGATGAACATACATTGACTTCCAGTGGCGCGTTTGACCGAGATTTAAACTAAACGTTTTCAAATAAAAAATTGGAACGCCACTGCCTATTCTCGGAAATAAAATTATTTTTATTATTTTCATTTACCTTTGAGCAAATTTAATTTCCTGTATTTTTTTGTTTTTAATTTTACCTAAAAAAAACATTTCTGCAGCTAAGTCAAAGGGTTCATAGGCAATGCGTGAAAAAAGTCGATCTAACGCGTGTAAAATACCAACCATAGATAACCTACATTTAGATCCGCAGTGGCAAGAAGCATTTTTGGATTTTTACGACCTCGCGCAGTAAACAAATGGATGGGTGGACGAACATGCGCACTTAAAAGCCGTGGCAAAATACAAACACCGGCACCCCGTACCCTTCGTCCGCGGTCTGACCGTGACGCTCATTGGCTACCGTACTCCAAACAATCTCCCAAGATTTGACTATTTGTCAGATTTGCAAGTACATTCTGCAGCAAACTGGGCCTCCCGCAGTCCAGCCTTCAGCAAGAACAAGTCTTTCCACCCAACAAGCTTGTATTCTTTCAAAACATTTTTGGCCTATACTGGTTTTCAGTAATATAATGACATTTTCCAGAAATAAATGATTTAACGTCTTCGAATAAGAAACGTTACCAAAGCTGCCTCGTTACGTTTGCGTCTGAACTTTTTCTACTACTTCATTTTTGCCTAAACAGTGTTTCAGAAGCTTCGTGCTTTATTTTTTCTGACACTCTCTATATTTAACACAACAGTAATTTTATTATATATTGCGCTCCGCTCCGCGCCAAGCCAGCCTCTGTAAGTCTGATGTGAGTTACTGAAGGAGCTTATTGCCAAAAAAATTTGCTATCAAAGAGTTCCGCAGATTCAAATTCTTTCCGATAATGCGATAGTCTGTTTGGCGCCAGGTGGGTTTACCCTCAGTTTGCTTGCGCACGAACTCGTTTCTTAGCCCATGAAATGTAACTTTAGTTTCGCGCAGGTAATAACATTGTCAATTTATTAAGATCAGTGATACCAACGGATAAAGATTAAATAAATAATTCTACATGTAAACCAAATGACACACCGCACAGTGTGTCGATATGTGGACAAAAATGCCAAAATTAATATTTTAATGACAACTTAAATATATAATATGGGTAATAATGTGTTAATGTATACTAATACCACATAGTTGGGGATCCCTGGACCATTTTTCCAAGTCATTACTAGAAAGATAATTTTAATTACATATAATTATGGAATTAAAGGACTGGTATAACGTACCACGCAATTTGTGTTAAATTAAATAAATATTAACTAACCAATAAAAAAAATCAGATGGATTGTAATACATTTTTTATATTCGTCAAATCAACATGTTTCATCCCTACTACCCCGGTAACCTACCACCAACGAAAATTGTTGTAAGGAATAAAGTTGGGCGACTCATTGAAACGAAGCTAATCACGAAGTTTTAGCTTATTAGTAATTATTTTTTTATCAAGTATAAGTACTATATCTTTTAAGCGTAGGGCCAGGATTACGTATCACGCAATTTGTAGAACAATGTGGGTGTTAAATTATATAAGTATTAATTAAACAACGAAAAAAAAACAGCTGGTTAGTAGTAAATTTTTATGACATCGTTAATCATACATGTTGGTGATGGAGGACTCCTTTTTTGGTTTATTTAGAATTAACAGCGAATTACGCTGTTAGTAATAAATTTTTATACGCGTCAAATCAACATGTTTTAACCTTGCTACCCCTGTAAGCTACCACCAACAAAAAATGTTGTAGGGAAAAAGTTGGGCGTCTCGTTAAAATGAAGCTACTCACAAAAAAGGGTTGTTAGTAATGACTTGGAAAAATGGTAAAGGATCCTTAACCAAAAGTTTTAGCAGAGCATTGTTTTCTACTACTAATACGATTTTTTCTTAAAAATCCCTATCTCTCTACGCAGTGCGCATCAGTCCAGCTTTGTTATTGCTTTACTAGCCTATACACCTTTTCACTTAGTTGAATGTGTATAATAATACAAAATAAGAAGCACGGTATGGCCATAAATAATGTTGTAATTTAAAGAAGATACATTTTTGATGTTTTGAAGGCCCTTTTGAAACAAAAGTTTTAAAGAACTCAATGACTTGCTCCACACATCTATTACTTGTTACTTTTTAAACATTTTTTACAAAAGGGTCTTTTAAATAGTGGCGTAGTGTAGGCAAAAACAGGCGAAAGCGAAGTCGCTTCTTTTCTCAATAGATTACAGTTGTAGAGCAAAAAAACCCTTAATAAACACTGACAATTTTTTTGTAAAATTATACATTGGGTCATTGGTTATATAAAGCCACAGTCCTATGTGTGAAATGTCTTATTGGAAAGTAATATTACATTAATGTAAATGTATTTTTACACAGTTAAATTTAATTTTGGCTCATTATACATTTTTTGTGTAAAAATACCATCACAAAGGAGTAAAATTCCGTTGTAAATAGTCAGTGCACTGCTCTATTGGAAGTAATATTACTTTAATGTAAATATAATTTTGGCATTTTTGAGAATCGAAAACTTACTGGGTTTTCATTTATATTTTACCACCTACTTTTAACTATAAGCAATAAGAAGGACAGAAAAAACGTCCTGTATAAAAGTTTCATACCTTCTTATGTATTATCTTTTAAGCATAAAAAGAAACAAATGAAAATCCAAAACTCAAGAAAAATAAGAAGGTAAACGTTTTTAATTGGGACACCCTGTATATTATGTCACCATTGTGTTTTAAAAAGAATTACAAAAATACCACATTTAATATATCTATCTAATAGTTTCGGGAATATGACCATTTAAATCTGGGTATAATTTCCATTACATCTGCAGTCTCACATTATTAGTGCCGGTAATTAGGTATAACGGAAATTAAATCTACTAATTTTCAGATTTAAGTTATCATATTTTGAAAAATGTTAAATATAGATATATCAAATATGGTAATCAAAAAGCATGATTAAATTTTTTTATCTGTCATGTCATTTGTTTCTGTCATGTTAGGGAAATTTTTATGATTATCAACTATTGCCTAATTTTCGAGCGTATACAACTCATGTAATGACGCCACTACATTAAGTTCCAATATCGAGTCCTAAATCTTACTAGCAGGTTTAGCGCATATATTTAAGTTGTACTTACTATTTGAAATTCTAAAAGCCAAAAATTAAATTTTACCAGTTGTAAAATAAATAACATTAAGCTAATTTTTAATATTATCAAAAATACAGATACTTTCTTCTTAGGATTTTCAAATAATACACCAAATGCTATTGGTCATAGGAGAAACACTTTGGTAAAGAAATTTTTTATTTTGAAATTTGTGAACATAAGTTATTCTTCTGGTTAGCCCTTCCCCAGAGAAAATCAAAAATTTGAAAAGCAAATACTCTATTTGTATTTCTTTCGTAAATTTGTCAAAACATTTTAACTGGCTAAAGTTTTTGGAAAATGTAGATAATTTAATAAAATTTGATATTTGTTTATATTATCTGATTGACTTTACGAAAAAAATACAAATGAAGTATATGCCTTTAAAAGATTTGATTTTCTCTGGTGAGGCTAACCAAAAAAAAAAAAATCCAAAATATTTTTTTCTTTACCAAAGTGTTCCTCTTTAGGCCAATAGTATCAGGTATATGTTTGATGTTGGTCCCGTGTCTCATTTTTTAGATAAAACGAAAATTAAAATCCTAGTTGCGCGCTTGGTAGCAGTGTAGCACGTCATCTTCGACCCGCTGAAAATATGAAAACTAGCTGACAGATCTACATAAAAGTTTACACTTGTGCACAAAAAATACTACTATTTAAACTAAAACAACAATTCTATTGCCTTTATTTCTAAATATTGTTACAATTATTGTGACATACAATTTAATAAAGTTTCAATTCTAAAATTTTACCGACTTACGTAATACACATCTTAATAAACGCCATTTTCTTAATAAAATAATAGAATTAACACGCGATGTAATTATGTTCCGTTTTATCTCGCGTCAACCCTTTCAAAATCCAAAATTGCAAATCCCCGAAAGGAAAATATTATAAATTTAGTATTTAATTTAAAGCCTTGACTTTGATTCTGCTATAAATTTTATGATCCGGACCAAATCGCTTTAACCACATTTATGTGTAGCTTCAGGCAACATAGAGATTTCAAATAACGAGGTTTAAAATCAAGAGAAAAATTGCTCTCTTTTGAAAAGTTTTAAGAGTTTATCGTAGTTCGATCTCATTATTTGCTTTCCTGTTGCTCAGAATTATGTGTATGTCATTTAACTTAAACAAGATTTTAAAAAATTAAACATATATATGACAATTCTGTATAAAAAAAAATAAAACTTTTCGAAAAAAACCCAAAAATGACGAAAATGTGTAAAATTTTGTATTTTAAATTTATCAAAAAAATATTTCTTTTAACATTTTTTGCTCTGTCTGAAACGCTAAAAGCTATAATCAAAATTGCTCTATAATATACAGGATGCTTGAGAATCGCAAAAATATTATTTTGAAAATAAAGAAACATTAAAAAATGTATTTTTAAAAATGCTTAATTAAAAAGCATAAAAGTAATAAAAAATATTATTACTAAAAAGTTAGGTGTAAACTAAAATTAATGTGTTTTTATAAATAATATATTTTGCCTTTTATATTTATTAAAATTAAAGTGTATTAAGTTGTTACACAAAAGTAACGATTTATTTAACAAAAAATTAAAAGTTTTATTACTTACTTTTATTTTTCATAAAATATGTAATTAAAAATATATTCATTTCCAAAATAAAATTTTTGTAATTTTAAATCTCTCTGTTTATTATAGGGTCATTCTTTTTAAGGCTTTTATTCTATAGATTTATTTTTTACATATTTGAGAAAAAAAATTGTAACATTAATAACCCAAATATTCTTAAGAAACTATAACCAATAGCAAATAATGTATTGTCTTCCGATTACTTGTTAACGCTTTTTAATTAGATAGTCTCAAAAATATGTTTCTTTGGTTTTTTTATTTTTAAAATTAATATTTTTGCGATTAAAATTGAACCACCCTAAGGACTTGAAAATATAAAAAATAATAATTTTACAAGTATCGTTAGGTCCATTCGTGGACTCGCTGTATAAAAATAAGCCCGTTCCCGTTCCTCTTCCTTCAACTCACTTTAGGAAAAGACCAAACAACCATTATTAAAATTTTAGTTTTTTTTTATTTATGAACAAATAATTAAAAGATTAGTAGGGAAAAGGAACACCTCAGCGGGCAGCAGGTTCTACATTCTAGAAACACCAGGGATAAAAAAACAAATAAAGTGAGAAGTTCGGGGCCTGACCAGTTAGACCGTATAGGGATGCATACGCGCGGCACCACAGGTCTCTGTTATGAGCTGCAAGTAGAGAAATTATACTAGACAATTTCTCGGAGCACAAGCCCTACAGCCCGATGATGGGCAAAAGAAGAAAGCCGTACTTTTAGTAAAAATGATGATGATTATGGGGGACGCGATTTCCCAAATTTGAGAACAATAATCCAGAAAAGGTTGAATTGCGGATAAACATACAGTTTATAAATACTACTACAACTAAAATGAGCAAAAGTAATTTTTAGTACTAAACCACCATAAAAAATTTGATAAAAATATTAATATCTGATTAGAATTTGGTATTGGTTAAATTTTCGGTTTTAGACCATGCAGAACTTTTTATAAAGAATAACATTCTTTCATAAAATTGGTAATAAAAAAGTTTCTAAAGGCCGCTCATAAGTAAAGAAGAAGTGTTAAATGACTTTTTGGTGACAAGAAACATGATTTTGTATGGGTATTAACATCATCACTTTTATTTTATTTCAAATTAAAAGGCATCAAGGACTTTATTTCATCTGCATATTTGCATGTAATACAGGTGACAACAAAACAGAATTATACTAAAACAAATTGGCACACCCTGTATATTAAAAATTGACACATAAGAAAATATAATAGCGAATATAAAAAATTCTAGTAAACACGTTTCTCAGATACGAACAATTTAATCGTCGTCAGTTTTGTATAATGTGTTTGTCAAATATAAAGTTTTCTTGACATGTTTAATGGAAATTTAAATTGATGCATTGTTTGAAAAGCATATTTGAAGGTGTGCGGTTTGTGTTTGGCAAATATGTTCGGTTTTCTTTTATTGTTTTTATAAAGTGAACAACAACATTTCCGAGTTACACAAGTGAAATAACTCTAGCAAATAAGCGAAAGTTTGGCAAAACTTGATTGGACGTCTGCGGTTGTTTTTGGGAAAACATTGTTAATTTGACAAACATCTTTGACATCATTTGCTAGCTGTTTATAAGATTTTTGCAATTAAAACAGTCGCAGCCGGATGACAGCTATCAAATTTAGGCAACTATGACATTTCCCTAAGTGTCTAAAAAATCCCATTAGTTCTTTAGTTAAATATGTGGTTTGTTATTTAAATTTTAAAGAAAATTATAACCTTAACTTAAGTTGTAGTTTAATTTTCCCTCATGGAATTAATGTCAAATTAAAATTGTTTAACTATTTTATTTTTTTAAATATATGTAATGTAGTTTTTAAACTGACACTTTGTATAATTAGCCTTCCCAATAGCACTGTTATTGTGTAACATAAGTCTTAATTATTATAAATAAAAAACATCGATGTTAGGTTCTATTTTTTGACCATTTTATATTAAAAGAAATACCTAAGTAACTATGGTTACAATTTTTTTAAACCAGTGTAATACATTTCTTGTTTAGGTATTTGTCATTGGTAAAACTGACTATGTTTTGGCTACTTTATACAGACAAGTCCACGCTACTAGAAACATAGGCAGGAAACTGATGAATTTACTACTGTCCGCTCCGATAGATATACGTATCCGCATGATTTACCGAACAAGATCTCAGTTTGTAATAAAATGCATTTCACAATTTTATCGCCTTGTTTCTGCGAATTTAGTTTACACTCGCCTCAGTCGGGCGAATGTAAGTCAATTCGCCTAAGTATTTCCTATGTTTCTACTACAGTGGATCTGTCTGTATTGATAATTAATGAATACCTGGTAAGTGACTCTGGTTACTGACTTTTTAAATCGATAAAAAACATTTGTTATTGTAATACCTAGTTTTACTGCCTTTATAGACCAATAAAGTACGTTTTGTGTTCAGGTGTTTTTCTCAATTGATAGTGCCCAAAGTACAGAATAAATGATTCTAGACATAACAGTTCAATACATTAAATTAATAATTTTAGATACTGAATATTGTTCAATCATTTTTTATTTACTAAAGCTCAGTAATTCTGTTTCTGGTAAAAATATAATATATATATAAATTCAAGTTTTTATTAATTTCAATTAAAACAAATCCTTAATTTATAATAATTGTTACTATTTATTTAATTTATAACTTTTTTTTAGTTTGTCATGTATTCAAAGTGATCTATTTTATGCGTTTACTCTTGGTCCCTATGCAACAAGAGTATCAATAATATTCATGTTACTGCAAAACGCTTTTCTTTAAATAACTGTTATTTTAAACATTAATATATGGGTATACTACCATACCCTTAGGAAAAAATTTGCTATGTTTTTAAAATTGTTCAATTTGACATTTTTTTATTACTGTTTGCTTTCAAAAAAATTCTCACCGTATGTCCGTCGGACAACCACAATATTTTTTTTAAATCAAAATATAAATGGGAATTTTTTTATTATTGATTTAACGAGTAAAAGTTATTCTTTATAAAAAGTTCGTCAAAGTCCAAAACCTAAAAAGCAACCATCAGATATCAAATTGTATCAGTCATCTACGAGGTTTGACCAAAACTTTAATTTTTGCTTAAGAGTAAAGTACCTGTATTTTTGATAATTTTAAAAATTGTTATAAGGAAAAGATGTTTAGAATTAAAAATAACTTCTTTATAAGCAATTTTGTTTACTTAGAAAAAAAAATTGATTTTGTTTTTCTGTGATAATGGTGAAAATTTAGGTTTGTACATTAGTGCACTGCATTTCATGATTATAAATGTCATAAGACAATTTTAAATAAACTTTTTAAATTTATTACTATCAAAATAAAAAGAATGTACAATGTACTAATGTACAAACTTAAATTTTCTCGATTTTCGAAAAAAAAAATCAAATTTTTTTTTGGAAAATAACTAAATTGCATATTTAAATATTGTTATTATTTCTAAACATTTTTTTATAACAATTTGCAATATTAGCAAAAATAAGGGTAGTTTACTTTTGAGTAAAAATTACATTTTTGTCCAAACCTCGTAGATGACTGACCCAATTTCCTATCGGATGATCGTATTTTAGGTTTTGAACCATGCAGAACTTTTTATAAACAATAACTTTTTTCGTAAAATCAATAATAAAAAAGTTTTCCATATGATGCCAACTTATGTAGACGCACTGTATGTGTCCGTCGGGCAACCAGCAGAAATACGTAAGTAATTAATATTGTTTAATACATTAATGGTCGTAGTTGATCTAAATTTTACTGTGAGCATAAAGAAAATGCCAAAAATAAAATATATTCTATTAGACAGTACAGTTCACGGTTTAAAAAATTTAAAAAAATGTCCATTGGACAACCAATCACTTAAATAACTGAGGTAAGTTATTATTAAATTATGCTATTTTGTATAGTATTTAATCTAAGTTTTACTGTAAACCTAGAAAAAAAACAAAAATTAACTATGTTCTATTGGACAGTTTAAAGTTTATAAAGTTTTAAAAATGTTCATCAGACAACCAGTCTCCTAAAAGTCAGTCATTTGAATAATGGAATTGTTGTCTGTAGGACAATTTAATTGTCCTTGGGATATGGTACATGGCTAAATGATTGACAAGTTAGTTAGCTTCGTTGGTAGTGACCCTGCTTTTTGATCCTGGTTATTTTGGGTTCGAATTTTGTGTACATGAGGCTTTGAGATATACCTAATGTGGATTTATCTGTTTTTTTTTTAGTTAGAACTGTTAAAAGTGTTCTGCTCATTGCAGAATAAAGTAATGACCTATTAATTAAAATAAGTAAATAATTAAAAAAGTTCATGAAAATAAAAAAAAATTAAACTGGCACAAAAAATAGTTGATTTACCCATAAATTCTTTAATTTAGATGACAATACTAAATTCCACTTGTTTGTTTTTTTAAGTAGAAAAAAACATGATGTCTTAGCACTGCAATCTCCACATAGGTTACTCATTGATTCTTCAAGGAAAATAGTCAGGAATTATTCTAGCTTACCTTAGTACAGGAAAGCAGCTTTGTCGTCAAAAGGGATTTTGACAAAACTGACACGATACGTATTCGTTTCCACGTCAGCATGACAAAATTGATGGTAAATCTCATGAGATGTCTGATCGAATATATGAAAAGCTTAAAAATTTATACTTAGAAATTTTTAGAAAACATGTACATTTTTATTACGTCGGTCAAAAGGTAAAATGAAGGACAAGTCAGGTAAAGCATAGACCTTTGTCCTTAAAAGGCCTTTAAGATGAACAAACTTTTTTTCTTTGGTAAACCATTAAAATAATAAATTCTTATTACTAAATTTTAAAACTAATTTTAATTATTAAAAAATTATGTGCAAAATAGTATACTCATAGTAGCTTAATTAGATATGAGATCTCCTTAGATTTGCGCACACCCTGCAGATGAGAATTGAATATTTGATACCAATTTACGCCTAGTACTCTTTAAAAGAAGAAACGTTTGGTTATGCTTTGCATAAAAATGTATTATTCTTTAAAAAATTACCGAGAATAAATAATAGTTTAAAAAAACTAAAAAAACACGCTTTTATATGCAACCGAACTAAAAATTAGAAAATAATTTTTCATTAAAAAAAATATTGTCACTTTAGAGTAAAAAGCGTGGGGTGCTTAATATATTAAATGTTATAATTATTATATTTGCCAATATCTATGAGGGAAAAGTTATGAAAAAATAGTAAAATGCACCCCACGCTTTTTACTCTGAAGTGACAATATTTTTTTAATGAAAAATTATTTTCTAATTTTTAGTTCGGTTGCATATAAAAGCGTGTTTTTTAGTTTTTTTAAACTATTATTTATTTTTCATTTTTTAGTTCGATATGCATGTATGTATGTATGTATGTAAAAATGGTCCAGTTTATTCACTAAAAAATCCTTCGCCATTTTGTCAAGAGTAGCTAAAGTTCCTGAGAAAAGTTTGGGATGTTGCCAAAAGATGGCAACATAGGTGTTGTTTTTATAATATAAAGGATTTTTTTATCCTGGCGATCCTAACCAGGATAACGGGATACTGTTTGCAGATTATTGCATTGTCATGGGTCCTTAATACGTGTGCAAAGTTTCAAAGAAATCGAATAGCTGGAAGTTGGTAAAAATTAGGCTCAAAGATTCCGTTACATAGATAGATAGATAGATAGATGGATAGTTACAACCCAAGTTAATAAAAGCGTGTTAAAAATATATAAAATAGCTATTTTTTGTATGTATAGTTATTAGAGTGGTCGTTTCAACGTAACTTAAAGACTTTTTTATGGTAATATTTCCGGGGGTAGGGGGAATCAAGTAACAAAAAAAGTTTTAAAACATGAAGCACAAAAAAAGGTCTTTAGGTGTAAACACCAAACTGGTTCATGCTTTTCTTGATGCTTTTGTATACTTAAAGATTATATTCATACTTATATAAAATGATACCAAATTTCTCCGGGGAGGTGATTTTTTTGCTTTGGAGGAAATGTCTCTGCCGGTCCACCCCCTGAATTTAACGCTGATTTACTGGTTTTGACCCAAGTATACATCGGGAGGGGAGCAAACTGAAGAAAATTACTCATTTTTTTGTAATTTTTTTTTGTAATTTTTTTTTGTCTTTATATTTGGCTTGCCTAGGACCACCTTATTTTACAATTCTTTAAAAAAATGGCACATTAACACGTACAGTATTGCATTTGCTGCCTTAGACGATCTTTGTTTATTTTTTGCGTATAATTTATGATTCACCTTAGATCTAGACGCATGTGCTGTTTTAAATAAAAAACAAAAAACTTTGTGATTTTTTTTTTATCAAAAGGTAAATAGCTTTTTAGGGGCGTCGCAAAAAAATATTTTTTTACAACCTCTTAATAGGTATATTTAAATTAATAAACAGGGTCATGTGAATTAATGGGCTACAATGTTTTGTCAGTTTTCTCCAGCACCCATCAATCTTTAGTAACTTGCAAGAAACCGTCAAAATTACGGTTTGCTTTATGTTTTGTTAATGTTAGGAAAAATATTGTGACATAATGGCCAAATTCTGATCTCGAATTCGAATTTAAGAGACAGAAATACTTGAAAACCGTATATTAGCTCTTAGGATTTAAATAATAAAAGATAAAAATGGCAAATCTTTACATATTGTTAAAATGTTAAATTTTAGTTAAATAATATTAATAATTACAAGATCTTTAAACAGTGTTAAGTATGTTTATAAACTTTCTTTGACTCTACGAAGTTAAGTTTCTCGGTGCGGTCTGTAAAATTTTTATTTAGTCACCATCTGGAGCGTATTAAAAATTAAGAACATTTAAAACTCGAAAAGAAACTTAAGATTTAAGTGTTTTGTTTCACTATATTAAATATCTAAAAATTTTATATTCCACCCTAAAAAGCTTCAAAACTTAAAATTTTAAAGTAAAATATTTATGAACGTAATAAAATTGGACTAAAGTATTATTATAATATTGTGCTGAGTTTTATTTTTTTCCATTTAAAACTGCAGTACCAATTTGTATTTAAAATTTGAGATATATAAAACACATATTTTTTTAAATCTTTAAAGTATCGAACATGAAGGATTTTTTAATGTTTGAAACGAGTATTGAAAGACTTTTTTTTTGACAGTGGACATAATTGTGTTTTTGGATCATGAAAATATTTTAGGTAATTTACAGAAAAAAGTCAACATTTCTAAAAGGTTTTAATTAACTTGACCTGTTTATTTGATATTTGATATTTATTTAATATATATTTATTTGTTTAAGTCCAATTATTGAAATGTGACCCCCTTCCTGAAGATCGATCAATCTGATATTTGGTACACACTCTTAATTTTGATGACAGTACAATATAATATATTTTTAATCATTGTAAATCCAAGGTGGCTTCCGATACAACATGGCGGATTACATATTACTTCACTACAACCTTAATATGGGTATAAAATGAAATGGCTTGATTGACATTTTTTCCACAACTACCTCAATATAAAATCGTGGGTTAGTTCAGGTTAAATATAGTGCATTAAATAAACCCAATATAAATAAAAGTATCAACTAACAACAAAACTTTAAAATAAATTATGTAAATAAAATATTTAAACGGTTTTATTGTACTAGAAGCTAAAAAAATCATTTGGTTAGTCCTAGCTATCAGATCGCACCAATCTTCTTATTAATTTTGGGAATTGATCAGACAAATAATAAAATCGTTAGGCACATAAAATTAGTTCTACTTACATATAAATTAATTGTGGGCTCTTTTGTTACATAAGTATAATTTTTAAGTTTTTGTACTTATTGCTTTTTGTGTTTGAAGAAGGCAAATAATCATTTTGTGATATACGATTTAAAATTGTTGTTGCTCATTTAAATATAAGGTCTATTTTTACAGGCTTTCACGAATTCATGACCTTGATTGGGGATTACGACTTTGATATAATACCTCTTACTGAGACATGGCTCCCTGAGGCTGATAACGTAACTAATTTTGTTATCCCTAATAATACCTTTATTCGTCAAGATAGAGTAGGTAGAGGTGAAGAATGTGCAGCCTACATTAAAAACAATTTGATTTCGCAAATTATAAACTTTGATTTTGATGTTAGTTTTTTTCTTGAGTTCTTGATTTTTAAAATTAAGATTAAAAATGCAAATACTATGCTTTTTGCGTTTTCTATCGTCCACTGAACACTAATTTTAATGCAACCATAAATGATTTTGATAATATCTTTTCTACATTGTATCCTACTGTCGATGAAATAATTTGTCTTGATGATTTTAATATAAACTATTTTAACTTAAAAATCCTCTTGTTCCACTTTTTAAAAATTATAATTTTGTTTAATTAATAAACCAACCGAACAGAATATCGAGAACCCGTAGTACGTTATTGGATCCGATATTTATTACTAATAGATCATTAGTAAGTGAAGTTGGAGTGTTGTCGGTAAATAATATTTCTGGTTATAACTTGGTTTACTGTACTTTAAAAATTGAAAAGACTTACTTAAAGCCTAAAATAATAACTTTTTGGGACTGACTGCAAATTTTAATAATTTTAATTTTAACTTACTTTCACATGATCTCCAATTACTTTCCTGGAATAATATAATTTATGAAACAAATATTGATAACAAAATTGCGATATTAACTAATTTTCTTCTTTTCTTATTTAACAAGCATGCTTCACTTTACAGAAAGCCAAGAGCGCCTTGGCTTACCCCAAATCTGAAACTTTTTATGGGGCAAAAGGATCGTGCTTTGCAGAAGTTTAAGACAACCAAATTGGTTCAAGACTGGAAAAACTATAGACGGTTACGCAATTCTACTATTTCAATAAAAAGAAAAGAAAAAAAGACAATATCTTAATTCAGTATGCGCGAAAAAAATCATAGAAAAACCTGGAACTCCTTAAAATCATTTCGCATTTGTTCAATCAGTGATTTAAGTATTCCCGGGAAGTTGTCTAATCCAGATGATATCAATAATTTTTTTGGTGTACTTATACAAAATATTTTTGATTGTAGCTCAAAAGTATATATTTTTTTAATAGCAACACTTTTAAAAACAACCTAAATTTGTCTTTTAAACTGGCTCATATTGAAGATACAAAATAATTCATTCCATTCAGACTAATGCTTCTGGAGTTAATGGTATTTCTTTAAAAATGTTGAAATACTGCAGTTCTTTTTATGATAAGTACCTTACATACACAAATAATTGCTGTATTAAGACTAATTATTTTTCAGACCAGTAAAAAATTTCTATTTGGAGACCTTTGCCTAAAATAAAAATCCTGTAAGTTTTAATGGCCTTAGAATTATAAGCATTTTACCTATTTCTTTTTAAAATTTTTGAAATACTCTTAAATGGTCAATTATTTCATTACTGTATAATTAATATTATTATTTCGGTAAATCAGTCTGGCTTTACAAAATATCTTAGCACGTCTGTAGCTTTGGTTAATGCCACTGATGATAATAATTACGGCTATTGATAAAAAATTGAGCAGCATCTTGGTTCTTCTGGACTTTTTCAAAGCTTTAAAAATGCTGAATCACGAACTTTTACTTGCCAAGTTGGGGTACTACGGTTTTCAGAAATTGTCACTAAATCTTATTAAACCGTACTTTTCTAATCGGTTTCAGAAAATTTGTTGTAATAATAATTTCTCTAAACAGAGGTTCTTTCTGGTGTGCCCCAAGGCTCCATACTTGGACCTCTTCTTTTTATTATTTAAACTTCTGATATTTTAGGATCTCTTTAAAACATTGCAAGGTTCAGGCCTATGCAGATGATACGCAAGTCTATTTTCACTTTGACCTCTGGGACTACCTACAGGCATCGATTCTAGTCAATGAAGATTTACGTATCTTAAGCGAGGTAGCTGTCTTCGAAACATTATTGAAAATTAAATCCATTAAAATCCCTCCTCTTGCTTTTTGGTTAAAAACCAGCGTAACTTTCTTGACTCAAAATCTTGACATAATTCTTGACGGAGTAAAACTTTCTATTGTCAGTTCCGCAAAAAATCTGGGCATAGTTTTGGATACGGAAATTAGGTTTCAAAAATATAATTAGGGTTTGCTTTAAAGATCATATTTATCATATACTCAATCTTTAAATGCGAAAAATGCTTTGTGAGTCACTTGTTTTGTCGGTGTTTAATTATTGTGACTTTATTTATGGACCTTGCATTAACAATTTTGACAAAAATCGCATTCAAAAGGTGCAAATTACATGTTTACGTCTTATAGTGGACTAAAAAAATTTGATCATAGTTCTCATACTTTTAAGGAATTTAATTGGCTAAGAATGGAAAATCGTCGCAATCTACCCTTGGATAATTTATTATAAAATTTTTAAAAACTCTGCTTTTCCTTTGTCTTTAAAAAGTAAATTTGTACTTCCCGAAAATTCACACTCAAGAAGTTTGGAAATATATTAACGTTGCCCAGCCGTTTTTACAGATCTTTTACAATGCGATTAAGATTTAAACTCCTTACCAAATGAACTTGTTTGGCTCGAGTATAAGCTTAAGTTGCATTTCAAAAGTATTTGTTGAATCTCCAAAATACGTAAACTAAAAATTTGTTGTTTTCCCTTTAAGTCCTTTTTAGTGTCTTTTAGAGTGATCTTTTCTTATTTAGTTTTGTTTTTTTCTTTAAACTTTAAAAGCAAGAATGGTAAATATTTTACCGTTAAAAAAATATGTTTAAACTTCGTGCATTGGTACTAGTGTTCTAAGGCTTTATGTATATTTTAATTATTTTTATTTGTAATAAGTGGAGCAAGGTTCAGTAGAGTAACCTCCTTGGCTAGACTGCGCCTTGTGTCCACTGAAGTTTGTGATTGACCAGGTAAAGAATGCATTTTTACATTCATTTCATTTTTTCTTGTTGTACTTTGTTTTATTATTATCAATAAAAAGACATTTTTTTACGTTTTTCAGATGTTAAATGCTGAAACCGGCAAGGTAAGTTGCAAAGTTCACAGCATTTACTATTTATTTAACACTTTTCTTATTATGTTACATGTATTCAAGATGACAGCATTTTGTAGTTCATGGAAAAGGCTTTTCTGAGGCCCAAGGCTTTTTAGGTATTTTTTAGGTCGTTTGGTATTTTTCCAGTCGCTTCAATTACAATAGGGATAATCCTTACTTTTTTGCCTGCCAAGTTCTTTTAGGTCTTCCGATAAGTGTAAGAATTTGTCTATTTTTTCTGTGTGTTTTTTTGTATGTTTACAGGTGCTGGGACAGGTATGTCAATTAAGGAGATTTCTTTTTCAGTTTCATTAAGTAACAGAATATCAGGTCTATTATGCTGGACGGGCCTATCAGTCTGGATGTCTCGGTCCCAATATAGTAGGAAGTGTTAGTTCTCTAGTACGTTTTCAGGTATTTATTTGTTTATTAATATTATCACACCTTAAGGTTTTGTTCCTTTGTGGAAAAACTGTATATGTATATGTTTTTAAAATAATCTGGTTTAAATCTAAACACAAAATGGTTATTTGCTTTTAAGGTTGTTTAGTTGAAACCCCGCTTTGGTACAATTTTCCGGAATGTATGTTCCTTATCGTCTGTCGCGGTCAAGTTTATTGCTATTATAAAAATAATAAAGTGCGACCTTACATCAAGAAAAACCCTGCAATGCGTAAAAATATAAAACTTTATCTTTTATTTGGTAAAATATAAAACTTTTAACCAGTGGAATATCAATCTTATTGTATTATTATAATTTTGTAAAACACGTAAGAAATAGAAATATAATTCATTTTATATTTCAAATAAGTTAAAAATTTGATACTTAATTTTTTGCCAGTAAAAAATGCAGGATGCTGTCGCAAAAACAGTAAAAAAAATGGCGAACTTTAAAACCGTCCAAACAAGGATTGGGTCTCAATTAAAGCTATGAATGGTGGAGGGGAGGATAACCATCTTTTATGGCGGACAAATTGAAAAAATGGCCATCGGAATGCAGCAAGTTGGGATGGCGCCACAGTAGCTAGTGGAGGTATTTTGGTATTTCTTTCCTTTTTTATTTTGTATCTATCTGTCCTTTCTCATTTTGTATCTCACTATAATAATTCATGCTCATTGGTTAAAAAATCTCCTCTGGCTACTGTGGCACCACCTTAAGTTGCTCCTTTCGACGGACACTTTTTAAAACATTCAGATGATTATCCTCCCCTCCACCATCCATAATTAAAGCAAAGTTTTCTGATACTTATCGTTAAGTAGACAACCTGTGATGCACGAGACGTGAAAATAACAAAAATAATTTAAAAAAGCTGTATGATGTTATTAGGGATGCCACTTATGAGGGAAATAGCAGAACTGATACTGTTAATATAAAAAACGATTTGGGAGAAAACTTTGTTGATTCCTTGGAAATGTCAAATTTTTGTAATGATCATTTTATAAATGTCGGAGTGGAAATGGCGAAGGCCATTCCCCTCCACAAGTTGAGTGTCAAATTGACTCGCCACTACCCACCTCAATGTTTCTTATGCCTGTAACAAAGAATGAATTAATTAAACATATTGCTTCACTAAAAAATAACAGCTCACCGGGTTATGATGGCATTCAGGTAATTACCATTAAGCAGACTTACTTAGAAATAATTGATCCGCTATTGCATATATTTAATTTAATTTTTGAAACCGGAATTGTACCAGAAGAGTTTAAAATATCAATAATCACGCCCATATTCAAAGCTGGATGTCGAACTTCCATTAATAATTACCGTCCTATTAGCCTTATAAGCCATTTTGCAAAACTCTTTGAGAAATGTTTGAAGGAAAGGCTCACTCTTTTCTTTAAAAATAACAATGTATTATCGTTAAATCAGTATGGCTTTGTGGATGAATCGAGTACATCTGATGCAATGCACAGACTTGTTACCGAGGTGGTAAATAACTTAAATTTAAGCAAAAAATGTATAGCTGTATTTTTAGACCTAGCCAAGGCTTTTGATACTGTCCCCCATGACAGACTTCTTAGTGTCCTCCATGCCTGTGGCATAAGAGGAACTGTTTTCAATTTATTTCAGAGTTATTTAGTAGATAGGTGCCAAATGGTAAAAATTAATAATGTCTTAAGTAATAAACAAAGAATAAAAATTGGTGTTCCCCAGGGAACAGTTTTGGGGCCATTATTGTTTGTCACCTACATAAATTCATTGTTGAAGTTAAACATGGGAGGGGTTTCTATTTCATATGCGGACGATACGGCGATTGTTTTCGCGGGTGATAGTTGGGATAATGTAAAGGATCATACTATCAACGGAATCAGAGTAGTCAAAAATTGGCTTCAATCATATAAACTAACTTTAAACTTAACTAAAACTAATTACATTGCCTTTTCCCTTACTAGAGCCAACAGACCATCATTTGATTCTATTACTGTTGATAACCAGTGTATTTCAGAAACATCTAGTACGAAATACCTTGGGATAATAATTGATCAATTCCTCAAATGGCAACCCCATATTGATTATATATCCAACAAAATTCGTAAGCTCATTCATAAGTTTTACTTACTGAGGGAGTTTTTAGGTAGAAAAATTTTAATTACAGTTTATAAGGCATTTGTTGAATCGATTATTAGATATGGCATAGTTGTGTGGGGCGGTCTTTATAATAGCAACTTACATAAGCTTAACATTATACAGAAATACATCTTAAAGATTATATTACGAAAAAATAAATTATATCCTACCAGAATGCTTTTTTCCATGGAATTAAATAACATCAGATCAATATATGCTGTAACGGCCTGTTCTTTTGTGCACACTCGTAGGAGGTTGCAGGTTGTCATAGACCATAACTATGCCACTCGGGCTAATGAAAACGGAGAACTGCAACTTCCTATTAGTCACAATAATCTGAACTTGAGGTATATAAGCTATATAGGCCCCAAAATTTACAATATGTTACCACCCAAAATTAAGGAAATGAAGAATAAATATCGATTTAGAATGGCCTGCAAGGGACATATCTTTGAAAATGTTCTTCATTTTGAAAGGTTGTTTAATTAGGTTCATGTCAATAGTTGTTTTTTATGCTTTTTCTTTATTGGTATTACTTTTTTATTTAATTATCTTTTTGTATATTGTTAGATTTTTGAAATGTTACATCTGTTTAAGGATATATTTTAGACAGTACTAATGGGTATAAGAATTGTGCACATACAGATGTTCACATCTAGGTGCATTTATTATTATTTGTTTCTTGTTAGACTTGTTATTTTGATTGTTAAAGCAAATGTAATGTTTGATGTAAAAATACTGTTTTTGTTTTATTATATATATATTTATTTTATTTTTTTTGTAATAGCTTGAGATAAATAAATTTATTATTATATTATTTATTATTATTTTTTAAACCATTTAAAATTGATGTTTTGTGCTCTTTTATTCTGTTTTTTATGCTCCTTCCACTTTGACCAATATATTCCGCATTACAGTCTGCGCAATTAACTTTATAAACCCCTGACATATCTAATTTTTCTGTTTTGTCTTTATTGTTAACTAATAATCTACCCCACAAACAAACATCAATCTGAAATTATTAAGATACTTAAAGATAGTCCCATCATCACACAAAATCAACCATATAAGCTTAAAGTAATGAACCCTTCGACACCTCTATTATATGGTTTACCAAAAATTCACAAAGAAAATAACCCCATTAGACCGGTCATTTCATATGTTAACGCTCCTTGTTATAAACTTGCAAAAGAATTAAGTAAGATACTACCCGATTTAATTAATTTTCAGTCCCCGCACTCAATAAAAAATTCTTTTCAATTTATCGAATTTACGAAGGACCTAACGATTCCAAATAATTCAAAATTAGTTTCTTTTGATGTAAAAAGTCTTTTTACCTCAATTCCAATAAAAGAAGTTATAGAAATTTTAAACAACTTAATCGGTGCTTCTAACTTAGATATTAAAACAAAAACAGAATTAAAAAATGCAGTTCGGACATGCCTAAATCAAAATTCTTTTAAATTTAATGGTGAATTTTATAAACAAAATGATGGCCTACCTATGGGCTCTCCAATTTCTCCTTTATTGTCGGAAATTTTTATGGCACATTTTGAAAAAGTTTTATTTAACTCTAATAACCAACTAATTAAACACATTTTTTATTGGAAAAGATATGTAGACGATGTTTTTGCATTTGGAATAGCACAGAGAGAAATTTAGATAAGTTTTTAAATTTTCTAAACTCAATAAATAACAACATTCAGTTCACTATGGAAAAAGGAAATAAAAATGAGATAAATTTTTTGGATATAAACATTAAAAATATTGACAACCACATTGAATTCGATATTTACAGAAAACCAACGACGACAGACACGGTAATAAATTACGCATCGAACCAATCATGGAAAATAAAACTATCTTCTTTTCATAGTTTAATTCACAGACTTGTCACTTTCCCATTAAGTCAATCAAATTTTAACAAAGAACTCTGCATTATTAAACAAATAGCAAGAAACAACGGATATAAAGAATCACTTATTGATAAATTGTTAACAAAGAAAAAACAAAAGTTAATTGCTAAAGAGTTTTATAGTATTACAGAACCTAAAAACAATAATTTTAAGTTTATCAATTATATACCAAACATCAGTAATAATGTATCCAATAGACTAGATAAGTTGGGCTGTAAAACTGTGTCTGTAAATAAGAGTAACCTAGGTAGATTATTAGTTAACAATAAAGACAAAACAGAAAAATTAGATATGTCAGGGGTTTATAAAGTTAATTGCGCAGACTGTAATGCGGAATATATTGGTCAAAGTGGAAGGAGCATAAAAACAGAATAAAAGAGCACAAAACATCAATTTTAAATGGTTTAAAAAACACAGGCATTTCAACACATTGTATAGAACAAAACCACTTTATAGATCTTAATAATGTCAAACTACTCCATAGAGAAAACAAAGGTAAAAAATTAAATTTATATGAACAACTAGAAATTAAAAAATCACTTATAGACAATACAACTCTTTCTACTAATGATCAAATAAATTTCGCAGATATGCCAATTATAAATAAATTTATTACCACATCTGGGCCGCATAATAAAAACCCTAATAATATTTTATAGACCTTTTGGGAAAAACGTGTTTAATGGTTCTGTTTGTGAATATTTCTCTTTTCTAAATTTAGTATACGAAGTACTCTTGATGAAGCCCTAGAAAGGCGAAACAATTGTAGAGTAATGCTCTAATAATTTTGAAACATTAAAAAGCAATTTTCCTATTTAGTATTAATATTTAAAAAATGTTTCACAAGAAACCAACTGCGGATACAATTCAGTGTATATTTTTTTGTTAGGTACACGCCAAAAGTCTGAAAGAATAGGACCACTTCGGTCCTGGTCCCGGGGTATAGCGAGCTGACCCTGTTTAGCCCTATTGACCCCTATGAACTGGCCGGTCGCCTGAAGCAAAAAATTAATTAACAAACGATGTCAGCCACCAATATCAAGTTAAAATTAAAAGAAAAAAACAAAAAAATATCATGTTACATTGAGAGGGCCCAGTTTTGGAGAGGTCCTAGGTCCTTATTTTTTTTCTTTTTTTTTTGCACTTTCCGCCTCAGGACTCGATACCTCTAGCTATGCAACTGTGTGGATGCTTTATATTAATAGTAGTTATTTATTATACAAAGGTAAAAGCTCTAGATTTTAGCCTGAGGTTTTGTTGTCTCCCAAGGCGAAGCGAAGGGAGACAAAAACCGAGAGCTAAAATCTAAAATTTATTCCGTGAATAATACTTTTCTTCTCTGACGGGAAAAACGATATCCTAAAAATTGCACGTACGAGTTTTATTTTTATTTAATAATTCTTTTTATTTTTTTACAGTAAAGAATGTAAAGAGCTTGAATCGTTAAGTGGCAAAAAAATAAAGAAAAAAGACTCAAGATTAATCCCTTTGCTCTTTTAAAAAATACATCAACTACAAAAGGTAAGTATTGGTTAGTAACCAATTTTGACAAGATGTCTAAAATAGTAAAAAAGCAGTAGATTGTAAAAAAGTATTTTTAGGAGTTATTTTTATTATACAAAACTGCCGTCCAACGGAAAAACACCGTATGTGCATATACAATAATCATTGAAGATAAGTATCAAAAAACTAAAAAAAAAAACAAGTAAAAAGATAGTTAAATATTTGTCATTTAATGTCAAAGAGTTTTCTGAATATCCTAAAATAAGATTAAAATTTGAAAATTTAAAACCTTAATAATAGTTTATCTTTTTTTTATTATTTTTATTCAATTTATCTTGACAACGGTGGCGTACTTGCCACGGAAACGTCAATTTTCAGCTATCTTTTTACTTGTTTTAATTTTTTTGTTTTTTTGGTACTTTTAATTTAATTTTTGGCATGTACCCAAATAATTACCATCCGTTAAAATAATCATATTACATACCGTGTTTTTCCGTTGAACAGCAGAGAACCTATTTCAACACGTCTAAGTTGACTGATAAATAATGGTAAATTAAAGAAACATTAAAAAGTTAAAAATAATTAATTGAAAAAGTATAAAAAAAGTAAATTAAAATTGAAGATCTAGTAGTTTAGTGAATGTGATTTTTGATTCATTATTTTAAACTTTTTTGGGAGTTTTACTTTTTGGAGATCGGTTCAAATTTTGTTAAAATGTTTTGTAATTTTTTTCTTTTTAGTTTAATATTACTATAATTTAATCGGTAAACATACAAAAAACATTACTAGTACCTCTTTCATTTCGGTGAAAAGATTAACTTTTACCTCAAGGTTGTTGATTTTGAATGCGCTCCTGATCTCATCGTTTTTTTTATTAAATATGAGATTTTGGCATTCCTACTAAAGGCAGCTATTACGCCCGAACGCCCGAACAACGTTTGTCAGATAGAAAAATAGGAGACTACAGTAAAAAGCATAGGGGGTTGTAATTTGATTGGTTTGAAGCGCTACAGACGTCATGCAAAACTGTCACATTTGTATAAAAAGTAAATGTTTTTTTTTTTATCTATGGACAAACCACAAAGGCTAAGAGCCTAAATACTAACGTACCATGGAAGTCTTAAGCGAGGTAAGAGGGAGTTTGTTGACACGGGACTTAAATACTTGAAGATTTGGCGGGGAAGAAAAGACCTCCGCAGGCAACAGGTTTCACATTCTAAAAACTCTGGGGATAAAAGAAGGAACGAAGTGGGAAGTTCGGGGACGGTTGGACCGTATAGGGATGCATACGCGCGACACCACGAGTTTCTCTGTTGGGAACTGTGAGTGGAGGAACTATACTGGACAATTCTTCAGGGCCGAAGCCATGGAAGTACCTATAAAAAAGCGATAAATCCCCCACAGCCCATCGATGGGCAAGAGAGGGAAGCCTTTCTGTAAGTGGATAATCATTAATGAGACGAATAGCTCTTCTTTGAATGGAATCAAGAATGCTTAGGGTTGTAAGGGACGCCATGCCCCAGATATGAGAACAGTATTCCAAGGGAGGTCGGATTTGGGACACATATAAAGTGTATAAATTAGAAGGGGAAAAATAGTTTTTGGCTCGAAAGGAAATCCAAGCTTTTTGAAGCAGTCGTGGTTATAGATACAATATGTTTATGCCAGTTAAGGTTACTTTCAAATGTGACGCCCACAAGATTGAAGGTGTCTTTGCTCTGCAAAACTTGGCCGCTCATAAGTAGAGGATGAGTATTTAATGACTGACTGATGTATTTGGCGCCCCAATCCAATATTAAATTAAGATCCTGCGAAAGAGATATCTGGCATCGCTCTGCGTTTGTTTTCCAAATCAGGTTTAGTGATGGGTTTAGGAACCTGAAAACTGGAGTGAAGGGTACTATCGTTGGCGAAAATATGAATGGACGAGAGAAGGTCGTTGATGTGAAGAAGAAACAATGTTGGTGCCAGAACTGAGCCCTGAGGCACTCCAGCATTTACTTGGTGAAAGCCTTAAGAATGGCCGTCCATAATAACTGATATACGTCGATCAGATAGATAACTAGAGAGCCAAGTACAGAGTTTAGTTGAGAGACCATAGGAGGGAAGTTTATTAATAAGTGCGGCATGCCAGACCTGGTCAGATGCTTTGGATATATCAATAGCAACGATCTGGGACTCACTTAGAAACTCAAAAGACTTATTTCAGCAGTGTGATACGAAGGAAGAAGATCTGCTGTAGATCTTTTGTGGCGAAATCCATACTGCCTGTCATGCAAAATTTTGTATTTTTCTAAATACTGAAGAATTTGTGAATTAATGAATTTTTCCATTACTTTACAAAGAACTGAGATAATTGAAATTGGTCTATAGTTAGATGGAAGAGAATTAGATCCTTTCTTGGAAATAGGTTGAACACGTGCAGCTTTCCAGCTCTCCGGAAAGATACCTGTGTCGTAAGAAATTCGAAAGAGCCGAGTTAAGATTGGTGAAGGTTCTGGTATGCCGTCTAGCCCAGACGACTTCTTGATGTGTGTCTTTTGTAAACTTCACACACCATATTTACGCGCTTTATTTAGGAATTAAAAAAAAGATTTAACTAACCAGAACTAACCATGACCCGCCCATTGTGACAGTTTTGCATGACCGCCTGTAGCGCTTCAAACCAATCAAATCCCACGTCCCTGTGCTTTCTACTGTAGTCTAAAACTGGCTAGTATCTTTCTCCCTAGCAATCCTGAGTTGTTTTTTTTCTGAGACCACTGCTGAAGTGAAGTGGTGAAAAAAGTTTTAAAATCGGTTAACAATAATTGACGGAGGAATCGGTGTACATACATAAGAAAAAAAAAGGCGTCGAACATATAACTTTCTTCTTTTTGTTTTTAATCTGTTAAAAACAAAGTGGATACCACATAATGCCGACATTTTGCAAAAGTTTTAAGTTTGTTTTTGTAGGTGAAAATCTCACTTTGGAGAATTTCAAGAAGTACAAAGACGTCGAATTCATACCACTCTACGATAACAAAATGGGATAATTTCTAGCCCAGAAATTTATGAAAAAAGGGGGTATGCTCCTCAAAGTGATACTGGTAAGATGAGTTTTTTTTTAATTTTAACTTTTCTCGTCGATATCTTGGCTTGAACAAGCAATAACATTTCTAAGTAATAAAAACATTTTAAAAAATTCACTTAAGACCATAAATACCAACGAATAAATACGATGTTGAATATTTTAGACGGGTCTGCAAAGGTTATAAAAACAAAGGAATGTCACCCAGAGCTGGGTAGTATTGGAATACTCGGTATTCTGAATCATTTTCAGAATATTCAGAATATATTTTGCTGGTATTTGAATACATCTGTATGTTTGGTCTTCGGAATTTTGCAGACTACTTTTTGGTCAATATTCGGGATTTTGTATTCAGAATACCGTTTTTGAATAATAATATTCGAATACAATTTTTGAGTATTTGAATACTGGGATTTAAAGTATTGGAATACCGGAATACCTAGTATTCGAAGACCAAAATGTGTATAGCAGTATTAGAATACCGGGATTTCAAGTAGTCAAATATCGACATTTCCGTGTCCCAAAATCAAAAGGAAAAATTAGGCGAAGACCTTTAATTTTTGTTTTTTTTTGCCCTTAAAAATTGTTAGCAGTCACCACAAGAATGTTATTTTTTTAAGGAAAGAAGTTTTTTTTGTTTTTACTGCCATCCAATGGAAAAACACCCTATGTGCATTTTTATAACTTCTGAGAAAATGGCGTTTAAAGATTTGCCTCATAAAATTCCTTGCCATTTACATATAGGATATAAATTTAAGGGGGAGATAAGGGTTTGTAAATCAAATTTTTTTTTGTCTTATCTTCTTGTTAAACATTTAAAGAATATATTCTCAAAATTTTAAATCTATCTGAGCAAAACTCTTGAAGTTATTGTTTAGTTAAGAACCCCGTTTCTTAACCATACGAATAAAATGGCAAAATTTTTTTTACGCAGTTTTTTTTAAATATCATTTTTTTGCAACAATAAAAAGATTTAAGCTAACAGAGTACTAAAATATCAAAAACTCATTTTTGAAAAAAATCACATACGGTGTTTTTCCGTTGGACGGCAGTTCAGGATTGAATACCAAATGTTGGTATTCATGAATTCCAGATATTTGTAAACTTGTTTTCTAGGTATTCATATAGTCAGTATTCGAATACTTTTTTTTACGATATTTGTATTCAAATACCAAATTTCAGTATACGACCCAACTCTTTTGTCTCCTATATTTTTCCGTGACTACTTGATCCAAAATTTGTCATTTTATTTTATTCATGGCACTCTAGATTAAAATTCAAAAATTAAAAATATTTAGAGTCAAAGAGTTTAGATGTCAAAAAGTAACAAAACATTTCAAGTACACATTGTACTTACTACTTAAAATGTCATTTTCTATTTAAATAGGTAAAAATTTACCGGGTGTCCCATCTAAAATAAGAAAATTAGGGTCGTTTCCGACTAAACCGAAAGTGATAGATAACAACTAAGTACGGGAAACAATGCACATTTATGTGTTATACCTATGTACCAAATTTTATTTTAATACCTTGAAAAATAAAACAAAAAATTATAAGGGTACACTTTGTATGTATCCCAAATCCGAACCCCTCTGGAATATTGTTCTCATATCTGGGGAATGGCGTCCCTCACAATAATGAGCATTCTTGATTCAATTCAAAGAAGAGCTGTTC